>JAJQKJ010002060.1:0-107500 GCA_029574335.1 Rana kukunoris
TCACCATGTCGGAGAAGGACACTGTCCAAACACATCTCACCGTGTCGGAGAAGGACACTGTCCAAACATCTCACCGTGTCGGAGAAGGACACTGTCCAAACACCTCACTATGTCGGAGAAGGACACTGTCCAAACATCTCACCATGTCGGAGAAGGACACTGTCCAAACACCTCACTATGTCGGAGAAGGACACTGTCCAAACATCTCACCATGTCGGAGAAGGACACTGTCCAAACATCTCACTATGTCGGAGAAGGTCACTGTCCAAACATCTCACCATGTCGGAGAAGGACACTGTCCAAACATCTCACCATGTCGGAGAAGGACACTGTCCAAACACCTCACCATGTCGGAAAGGACACTGTCCAAACATCTCACCATGTCGGAGAAGGTCACTGTCCAAAACATCTCACTATGTCGGAGAAGGACACTGTCCAAACATCTCACCATGTCGGAGAAGGACACTGTCCAAAACATCTCACCACATGTCGGAGAAAGAACACTGTCCAAACATCTCACCATGTCGGAGAAGGACACTGTCCAAACATCTCACTATGTCGGAGAAGGTCACTGTCCAAACACCTCACCGTGTCGGAGAAGTCACTGTCCAAACATCTCACTCACCGTGTCGGAGAAGGACACTGTCCAAACATCTCACCATGTCGGAGAAGGACACTGTCCAAACATCTCACTATGTCGGAGAAGGTCACTGTCCAAACATCTCACTATGTCGGAGAAGGACACTGTCCAAACATCTCACCATGTCGGAGAAGGACACTGTCCAAACATCTCACCATGTCGGAGAAGGACACTGTCCAAACATCTCACCATGTCGGAGAAGGACACTGTCCAAACATCTCACCATGTCGGAGAAGGTCACTGTCCAAACACCTCACCGTGTCGGAGAAGGTCACTGTCCAAACATCTCACTATGTCGGAGAAGGACACTGTCCAAACATCTCACCATGTCGGAGAAGGACACTGTCCAAACATCTCACTATGTCGGAGAAGGTCACTGTCCAAACATCTCACTATGTCGGAGAAGGACACTGTCCAAACATCTCACCATGTCGGAGAAGGACACTGTCCAAACATCTCACCATGTCGGAGAAGGACACTGTCCAAACATCTCACTATGTCGGAGAAGGTCACTGTCCAAACATCTCACCATGTCGGAGAAGGACACTGTTCAAACATCTTCACCATGTCGGAGAAGGACACTGTCCAAACATCTCACTATGTCGGAGAAGGACACTGTCCAAACATCTCACCATGTCGGAGAAGGACACTGTCCAAACATCTCACCATGTCGGAGAAGGTCACTGTCCAAACACCTCACCGTGTCGGAGAAGGTCACTGTCCAAACATCTCACTATGTCGGAGAAGGTCACTGTCCAAACATCTCACCATGTCGGAGAAGGACACTGTCCAAACATCTCACTATGTCGGAGAAGGTCACTGTCCAAACATCTCACTATGTCGGAGAAGGACACTGTCCAAACATCTCACCATGTCGGAGAAGGTCAATGTCCAAACATCTCACCATGTCGGAGAAGGACACTGTCCAAACATCTCACTATGTCGGAGAAGGTCACTGTCCAAACATCTCACTATGTCGGAGAAGGTCACTGTCCAAACATCTCACTATGTCGGAGAAGGACACTGTCCAAACATCTCACACATGTCGGAGAAGGACACTGTCCAAACATCTCACTATGTCGGAGAAGGTCACTGTCCAAACATCTCACCATGTCGGAGAAGGACACTGTCCAAACATCTCACCATGTCGGAGAAGGACACTGTCCAAACATCTCACCATGTCGGAGAAGGTCACTGTCCAAACATCTCACCATGTCGGAGAAGGTCACTGTCCAAACATCTCACTATGTCGGAGAAGGACACTGTCCAAACATCTCACCATGTCGGAGAAGGACACTGTCCAAACATCTCACTATGTCGGAGAAGGACACTGTCCAAACATCTCACCATGTCGGAGAAGGACACTGTCCAAACATCTCACCATGTCGGAGAAGGTCACTGTCCAAACATCTCACCGTGTCGGAGAAGGTCACTGTCCAAACATCTCACCATGTCGGAGAAGGACACTGTCCAAACATCTCACCATGTCGGAGAAGGACACTGTCCAAACATCTCACTATGTCGGAGAAGGTCACTGTCCAAACATCTCACTATGTCGGAGAAGGACACTGTCCAAACATCTCACCATGTCGGAGAAGGACACTGTCCAAACATCTCACCATGTCGGAGAAGGACACTGTCCAAACATCTCACCATGTCGGAGAAGGTCACTGTCCAAACACCTCACCGTGTCGGAGAAGGTCACTGTCCAAACATCTCACTATGTCGGAGAAGGACACTGTCCAAACATCTCACCATGTCGGAGAAGGACACTGTCCAAACATCTCACTATGTCGGAAAGGTCACTGTCCAAACATCTCACTATGTCGGAGAAGGACACTGTCCAAACATCTCACCATGTCGGAGAAGGACACTGTCCAAACATCTCACCATGTCGGAGAAGGACACTGTCCAAACATCTCACTATGTCGGAGAAGGTCACTGTTCAAACATCTCACCATGTCGGAGAAGGACACTGTTCAAACATCTCACCATGTCGGAGAAGGACACTGTCCAAACATCTCACTATGTCGGAGAAGGACACTGTCCAAACATCTCACCATGTCGGAGAAGGTCACTGTCCAAACACCTCACCGTGTCGGAGAAGGACACTGTCCAAACATCTCACCATGTCGGAGAAGGACACTGTCCAAACACCTCACTATGTCGGAGAAGGACACTGTCCAAACATCTCACCATGTCGGAGAAGGTCACTGTCCAAACACCTCACCATGTCGGAAAAGGACACTGTCCAAACATCTCACCGTGTCGGAGAAGGTCACTGTCCAAACACCTCACCATGTCGGAAAAGGACACTGTCCAAACATCTCACCATGTCGGAGAAGGACACTGTCCAAACACCTCACTATGTCGGAGAAGGACACTGTCCAAACATCTCACCATGTCGGAGAAGGTCACTGTCCAAACACCTCACCGTGTCGGAGAAGGACACTGTCCAAACATCTCACCATGTCGGAGAAGGTCAATGTCCAAACATCTCACTATGTCGGAGAAGGACACTGTCCAAACATCTCACCGTGTCGGAGAAGGACACTGTCCAAACATCTCACCGTGTCGGAGAAGGACACTGTCCAAACATCTCACTATGTCGGAGAAGGTCACTGTCCAAACATCTCACTATGTCGGAGAAGGACACTGTCCAAACATCTCACTATGTCGAAGAAGGACACTGTCCAAACATCTCACCGTGTCGGAGAAGGACACTGTCCAAACATCTCACTATGTCGGAGAAGGTCACTGTCCAAACATCTCACTATGTCGGAGAAGGACACTGTCCAAACATCTCACCATGTCGGAGAAGGACACTGTCCAAACATCTCACCATGTCGGAGAAGGTCACTGTCCAAACATCTCACCATGTCGGAGAAGGTCACTGTCCAAACATCTCACTATGTCGGAGAAGGACACTGTCCAAACATCTCACCATGTCGGAGAAGGACACTGTCCAAACATCTCACCATGTCGGCGAAAGAACACTGTCCAAACATCTCACCATGTCGGAGAAGGACACTGTCCAAACATCTCACCATGTCGGAGAAGGTCACTGTCCAAACACCTCACCGTGTCGGAGAAGGTCACTGTCCAAACATCTCACCGTGTCGGAGAAGGACACTGTCCAAACATCTCACCATGTCGGAGAAGGACACTGTCCAAACATCTCACTATGTCGGAGAAGGTCACTGTCCAAACATCTCACTATGTCGGAGAAGGACACTGTCCAAACATCTCACCATGTCGGAGAAGGACACTGTCCAAACATCTCACCATGTCGGAGAAGGACACTGTCCAAACATCTCACCATGTCGGAGAAGGACACTGTCCAAACATCTCACCATGTCGGAGAAGGTCACTGTCCAAACATCCTCACCGTGTCGGAGAAGGTCACTGTCCAAACATCTCACTATGTCGGAGAAGGACACTGTCCAAACATCTCACCATGTCGGAGAAGGACACTGTCCAAACATCTCACTATGTCGGAGAAGGTCACTGTCCAAACATCTCACTATGTCGGAGAAGGACACTGTCCAAACATCTCACCATGTCGGAGAAGGACACTGTCCAAACATCTCACCATGTCGGAGAAGGACACTGTCCAAACATCTCACTATGTCGGAGAAGGTCACTGTTCAAACATCTCACCATGTCGGAGAAGGACACTGTCAAACATCTCACCATGTCGGAGAAGGACACTGTCCAAAACATCTCACAATGTCGGAGAAGGACACTGTCCAAACATCTCACCATGTCGGAGAAGGACACTGTCCAAACATCTCACCATGTCGGAGAAGGTCACTGTCCAAACACCTCACCGTGTCGGAGAAGGTCACTGTCCAAACATCTCACTATGTCGGAGAAGGTCACTGTCCAAACATCTCACTATGTCGGAGAAGGTCACTGTCCAAACATCTCACTATGTCGGAGAAGGTCACTGTCCAAACATCTCACTATGTCGGAGAAGGACACTGTCCAAACATCTCACCGTGTCGGAGAAGGTCAATGTCCAAACATCTCACCGTGTCGGAGAAGGACACTGTCCAAACATCTCACTATGTCGGAGAAGGTCACTGTCCAAACATCTCACTATGTCGGAGAAGGTCACTGTCCAAACATCTCACTATGTCGAAGAAGGACACTGTCCAAACATCTCACCGTGTCGGAGAAGGACACTGTCCAAACATCTCACTATGTCGGAGAAGGTCACTGTCCAAACATCTCACTATGTCGGAGAAGGACACTGTCCAAACATCTCACCATGTCGGAGAAGGACACTGTCCAAACATCTCACCATGTCGGAGAAGGTCACTGTCCAAACATCTCACCATGTCGGAGAAGGTCACTGTCCAAACATCTCACTATGTCGGAGAAGGACACTGTCCAAACATCTCACCATGTCGGAGAAGGACACTGTCCAAACATCTCACTATGTCGGAGAAGGACACTGTCCAAACATCTCACCATGTCGGAGAAGGACACTGTCCAAACATCTCACCATGTCGGAGAAGGTCACTGTCCAAACACCTCACCGTGTCGGAGAAGGTCACTGTCCAAACATCTCACCGTGTCGGAGAAGGACACTGTCCAAACATCTCACCATGTCGGAGAAGGACACTGTCCAAACATCTCACTATGTCGGAGAAGGTCACTGTCCAAACATCTCACTATGTCGGAGAAGGACACTGTCCAAACATCTCACCATGTCGGAGAAGGACACTGTCCAAACATCTCACCATGTCGGAGAAGGACACTGTCCAAACATCTCACTATGTCGGAGAAGGTCACTGTCCAAACATCTCACTATGTCGGAGAAGGTCACTGTCCAAACATCTCACTATGTCGGAGAAGGACACTGTCCAAACATCTCACCATGTCGGAGAAGGACACTGTCCAAACATCTCACCATGTCGGAGAAGGACACTGTCCAAACATCTCACCATGTCGGAGAAGGACACTGTCCAAACATCTCACCATGTCGGAGAAGGTCACTGTCCAAACACCTCACCGTGTCGGAGAAGGTCACTGTCCAAACATCTCACTATGTCGGAGAAGGACACTGTCCAAACATCTCACCATGTCGGAGAAGGACACTGTCCAAACATCTCACTATGTCGGAGAAGGTCACTGTCCAAACATCTCACTATGTCGGAGAAGGACACTGTCCAAACATCTCACCATGTCGGAGAAGGACACTGTCCAAACATCTCACCATGTCGGAGAAGGACACTGTCCAAACATCTCACTATGTCGGAGAAGGTCACTGTTCAAACATCTCACCATGTCGGAGAAGGACACTGTTCAAACATCTCACCATGTCGGAGAAGGACACTGTCCAAACATCTCACTATGTCGGAGAAGGACACTGTCCAAACATCTCACCATGTCGGAGAAGGACACTGTCCAAACATCTCACCATGTCGGAGAAGGTCACTGTCCAAACACCTCACCGTGTCGGAGAAGGTCACTGTCCAAACATCTCACTATGTCGGAGAAGGTCACTGTCCAAACATCTCACTATGTCGGAGAAGGTCACTGTCCAAACATCTCACTATGTCGGAGAAGGTCACTGTCCAAACATCTCACTATGTCGGAGAAGGACACTGTCCAAACATCTCACCATGTCGGAGAAGGACACTGTCCAAACATCTCACTATGTCGGAGAAGGACACTGTCCAAACATCTCACTATGTCGGAGAAGGACACTGTCCAAACATCTCACTATGTCGGAGAAGGTCACTGTCCAAACATCTCACTATGTCGGAGAAGGACACTGTTCAAACATCTCACCATGTCGGAGAAGGACACTGTCCAAAAATCTCACCATGTCGGAGAAGGTCACTGTCTAAACACCTCACAAAATCGGAGAAGGTCACTGTCCAAACATCTCACCATGTCGGAGAAGGACAATGTCCAGACATCTCACCATGTCAAAGAAGGTCACTGTCCAAACATCTCACTGTGTCGGAGAAGGACACTGTCCAAACATCTCACCATGTCAAAGAAGGACACTGTCCAAACATCTCACCATATCAGAGAAGGACACTGTCCAAACATCTTACCATATCGGAGAAGGACACTGTCCAAACATCTCACCATATCAGAGAAGGACACTGTCCAAACATCTCACCATGTCGGAGAAGGACACTGTCCAAACATCTCACCATATCGGAGAAGGGCACTGTCCAAACATCTCACCATGTCGGAGAAGGGCACTGTCCAAACATCTCACCATGTCGGAGAAGGACACTGTCCAAACATCTCACCATATCGGAGAAGGGCACTGTCCAAACATCTCACCATATCGGAGAAGGGCACTGTCCAAACATCTCACCATGTCAAAGAAGGGCACTGTCCAAACACCTCACTATGTCGAAGAAGGACACTGTCCAAACATCTCACCGTGTCGGAGAAGGTCACTGTCCAAACATCTCACCATGTCGGAGAAGGACACTGTCCAAACATCTCACCATGTCAAAGAAGGTCACTGTCCAAACACCTCACTATGTCGGAGAAGGACACGATCCAAACATCTCACCGTGTCGGAGAAGGACACTGTCCAAACATCTCACCGTGTCGGAGAAGGACACTGTCCAAACATCTCACTATGTCGGAAAAGGACACTGTCCAAACATCTCACCATGTCGGAGAAGGACACTGTCCAAACATCTCACCATATCGGAGAAGGACACTGTCCAAACATCTCACCATATCGGAGAAGGACACTGTCCAAACATCTCACCATGTCGGAGAAGGACACTGTCCAAACATCTCACCATATCGGAGAAGGACACTGTCCAAACATCTCACTATGTCGGAGAAGGTCACTGTCCAAACATCTCACTATGTCGGAGAAGGACACTGTCCAAACATCTCACCATGTCGGAGAAGGACACTGTCCAAACATCTCACCATGTCGGAGAAGGACACTGTCCAAACACCTCACCGTGTCGGAGAAGGTCACTGTCCAAACATCTCACTATGTCGGAGAAGGACACTGTCCAAACATCTCACCATGTCGGAGAAGGACACTGTCCAAACATCTCACTATGTCGGAGAAGGTCACTGTCCAAACATCTCACTATGTCGGAGAAGGACACTGTCCAAACATCTCACCATGTCGGAGAAGGACACTGTCCAAACATCTCACCATGTCGGAGAAGGACACTGTCCAAACATCTCACTATGTCGGAGAAGGTCACTGTCCAAACATCTCACTATGTCGGAGAAGGACACTGTTCAAACATCTCACCATGTCGGAGAAGGACACTGTCCAAACATCTCACTATGTCGGAGAAGGACACTGTCCAAACATCTCACCATGTCGGAGAAGGACACTGTCCAAACATCTCACCATATCGGAGAAGGACGCTGTCTAACGTTCTAGATTTTGCCACAACAGTATTCACTTTGTTATGCACTTAAATATGGAAAACCTCCTTCAACCCAGATCAATATGCAGTAAAGTGCGCTGTCTGTATCCGGCTAACACACCTTGTATGCCGGTGGGAACACAACGGAACGCAGACGGGCAATAATGTATTTTCTCACGGTAACAATCAAGTCATTACATTTACGGCGTTATTTATTCATGGCCGTGTAAAGCGGTTTATTATTTTCTGTAAGTCGGGAACAATACCCTATCCCATTTCCTGCACACAATGATCGGCAGAATTATACCAACACGATCCTCCTGTCCCTCCCAAATCCCGGTTATTGGATTGGAAATATGAAGCGTGGAATTACAGATGATTATCGTGTTGTTGCCGTTGTTAAGTCAAATCACATTTGTCTCCGATAACCAGTGACCTTCCGTATCAAAGGGTTCGGAGACCCTAAATGACCCGTATCCAATCCGATCTGAAAAAGTATTCATACCCCCACATCTTTTCACGTTACAACCAAAAACGTGAATGTATTTTATTGGGATTTAATGTGAGAGACACAACACAAAGTGTCACATAATTGTGAAGTGGAAGGAAAATGATAAATGGTTATAAATTGTTTTTACAAATTATCACTGTATGAGAAAAGTGTGGCGTACATTTGTATTAAGCCAACTTTAACTAATTGCCTTCAGAAGTCACCTTATTACTAAATAGAGTCCCCCTGTGTGTCATGTAATCTCAGTATAAATACAGCTGTTCTGCGAAGCCCTCAGAGGTTTGTTAGAGAACCTTAGTGAACAAACAGCATCATGAAGGCCGAGGAACACACCAGACAGGTCGGGGATAAAGTTGTGGAGAAGTATAAAGCAGGGGGGAGGTTATAATAAAATCTCCCAAGCTTTGAAGATCTCACGGAGCTTCTGTTCAATCCATCATCGGGAAATGGAAAGAGTACGGCACAACCGCAAACCTACCAAGACATGGCCGTCCACCTAAACTGACCGGGCCGGGCAAGGAAAGCGTTCATCAGAGAAGCAGCCAAGAGGCCCATGGTAACTCTGGAGGAGCTGCACAGGAGGTGCAGAGCTCAGGTGGGAGAATCTGTCCACAGGACAACTATTAGTGGTCTCTCCACAAATCTGCCCTTTATGGAAGAGTGACCAGAAGAAAGACATAAGAAGTCCTGTTTGCAGTTTGTGAGAAGCCATGTGGGGGAGGGGACACAGCAAACATGTGGGGGAGGGGACACAGCAAACATGTGGGGGAGGGGACAAGCAAACATGTGGGGGAGGGGGCACAGCAAACATGTGGGGGAGGGGGCACAGCAAACATGTGGGGGAGGGGGACACAGCAAACATGTGGGGGAGGGGGACACAGCAAACATGTGGGGGAGGGGGACACAGAAAACATGTGGGGGAGGGGACACAGCACACACATGGGGGAGGGGACACAGCAAACATGTGTGGGAGGGGGACACAGCAAACATGTGGGGGAGGGGACACCGCAAACATGTGGGGGAGGGGGACACAGAAAACATGTGGGGAGGGGACACAGCAAACATGTGGGGAGGGGACACAGCACATATGTGGGGGAGGGGACACAGCAAACATGTGTGGGAGGGGGACACAGCAAACATGTGGGGGAGGGGACACAGCAAACATGTGGGGGAGGGGGACACAGCAAACATGTGGGGGGGGGGGCACAGCAAACATGTGGGGGAGGGGGACACAGAAAACATGTGGAGGAGGGGGCACAGCAAACATGTGGGGGAGGGGGACACAGCAAACATGTGGAGGAGGGGGCACAGCAAACATGTGGGGGAGGGGGACACAGCAAACATGTGGGGGAGGGGGGCACAGCAAACATGTGGGGGAGGGGACACAAACATGTGGGGGAGGGGACAAACATGTGGGGGAGGGGACACAGCAAACATGTGGGGGAGGGGGACACAGCAAACATGTGGGGGAGGGGGCACAGCAAACATGTGGGGGAGGGGACACAGCAAACATGTGGAAGAAGGAGCTCTGGTCACATGACACCAAAATTCAACAAAAAACGCTGTGTGTGGGGAAAAACTAACACTGCACATCACCCTGAACACACCATCTTTCTTCAGCAGGGACAGGGAGGCTGGTCAGAGTTGATGGGAAGATAGATGGAAACAAATACAGGACAATCTTAGAAGAAAACCTGTTAGAGTCTGCAAAAGATTTGAGACCGGGGGGGGGGGGGGGGGGTTCACCTTCCAGCAGAACAACGACCCTAAAGTACAGCCAGAGCTACAATGGAATGGTTTACATCAAAGCCTATTCATGTGTTAGAATGGCCCAGTCACAGTCCAGACCTAAATCCCATTGAGAACCTGTGGACAAGACTTGAAAATTGCTGATCACAGACGCTCTCCATCCAATCTGACAGAGACAGAGATATTTTACACAGAAGAATGGGCAGAAATGTCCCTCTCTGGATGTGCAAAGCTGGTAGAGACCCCCCCCCAAAAGACTTGTAGAGAAAGGGGGTTCTACAAAGTATTGACTCCGGGGGGTGCCATACAAATGCCCCTCCCCCACACTTCAAATATTCAAGTATACCTGTGATACTTATGTACCTGGGAGGAGTCTGTGATACTTATGTACATGGGAGGAGCCTGTGATACTTATGTACCTGGGAGGAGTCTGTGATACTTATGTACATGGGAGGAGCCTGTGATACTTATGTACATGGAAGGAGCCTGTGATACTTGTGTACATGGGAGGAGCCTGTGATACTTATGTACATGGGAGGAGTCTGTGATACTTATGTACATGGGGGGAGCCTGTGATACTTATGTACATGGAAGGAGTCTGTGACACTTATGTACATGGGAGGAGTCTGTGATACTTATGTACATGGGAGGAGCCTGTGATAATTATGTACATGGGAGGAGCCTGTGATACTTATGTACATGGGAGGAGTCTGTGATACTTATGTACATGGGAGGAGTCTGTGATACCTATGTACATGGAAGGAGTCTGTGATACTTCTGTACATGGGAGGAGCCTGTGATACTTATGTACATGGGAGGAGCCTGTGATACTTATGTACATGGGAGGAGTCTGTGATACTTATGTACATGGGAGGAGTCTGTGATACTTATGTACATGGGAGGAGTCTGTGATACTTCTGTACATGGGAGGAGTCTGTGATACTTATGTACATGGGAGGAGCCTGTGACAAAATGATGGAATTATTTACTTGTACATCTCTCTATTTCCTACCACTTGAGATGTCTTCTTCTCTATTGTCTCTATCACAGATCGATGTTCTTCATGGAGTCCATGCCGTCTCGCCCAGCCACATCCAATCAGCACAGCAGCAGTTTGTCCACAATGTACACCAGCCCCCCGCAGAGTTATCCGGTCACACGCTGGTCAGTCCCAATCGCAGCTCAGGTTTGTACACTTCGGGCCTTACAAAGACTACTCCAAGAATCAGACATGGGAGAGACGCTTCTGTGGTCTTCACAGCAATCTCAAGGTACAGAGTCGCTCGGATCAGGCTCTGTACACTGCGTCTGTGAGAGGGCGACAGCCATTAACAGGCGCCCTGCAAGGGTTTATTTCTGCATTATAGTGCATAAATAAGCCAACAACACTTTATTGTTTAGGCTCCTGTCACATTTGGGCGACTTAGGATCCGACTTGTGAGACCCCCAAGTCGCAGGACATGTGAAACGCCATGTATCTCTATGGGAGCCCTTCCAATTGATGCTACTGGAGTTGCTGGGACTTCACTACTTTGATAAGAGTTCAATGCCAGAGAGTGTGAATGTCTTATCAAAGTCACCTCAAAGTTCAATCAAAGTCGCATTGAAAATCGCAGAGCTTTGGAGTGGGCTTCAACGATGCACTGCGGTAGTAAAAAGGTTAAGGAAAAAGCTCCAGACGCCGAAACCGATACTTTGCGGTGTGATTTGCATCAATAAAAAATTAATGGTCGCAAATCACACTGCAAAGAATCGCATGCGATCTGATTATGATTATTTCCTATGCTTGTCAGCGCCATCTAGTGGTTATAATGCAGTATTTTCGTGATTGGGGTATTTTAGGAAAACACACCGTTCTGTGACCACTAGATAGCGCTAATGGTCATAGGAAATAATCACATTAGTGTTGGTAATTATGGTAAACATTCGATTTCTTGTTGTAGATAACATTATCTTTCTTGTGATGATCAGTTCCCATAATCATTGGCACCTCTCTGCAGTATTTCCTGGTGTTGCCATGGTGATCATCGTCGTCTGTATCGGCTTCTTGGCGCTGATCGTTACTCTGGGGCTGTCAAGGATACACAACGTGCGGCAGAGGGGAGGATTTGATGGGGAGGAGCTTGAAACATCCAGTCAGCGGGATCCGTTCTGGGAGGACTCGGCGATGACCATAACTGTGAACCCTATGGAGGTAAGACCATGCATGGCCAACAGTCTACAGCCTAACCAAGGGTCTCCTACATTGTAACCAAGGGTCTACTTACTACAGCGTAACCAAGGGTCTCCTACATTGTAACCAAGGGTCTCCTACATTGTAACCAAGGGTCTACTTACTACATTGTAACCAAGGGTCTACTTACTACATTGTAACCAAGGGTCTCCTACTGTACATTGTATGGTTGTCCCGATTCTGATACTAGTATCGGTATTGGTAGGGATACTGAGCATTTGCCCGAGTACTTGTACTCGGGCAAATGCACCGATGCTTCACCCGATACCTGGGCAGTCAGGGTGATCAGTGCAGTGGGGGAATTACAAGCACCGATCACCGCTGACTGTTCTCGTATCCTCTTCCAGCCCCCCTCCGTTCTGCTGCTCCGTCCCTCTTCATGCTGCTCTCTCCCTCTGTGTTCCCCTCCATGCTGCCATCTCCCTCCGTGCTGCCATCTCCCTCCATGCTGCCATCTCCCTCCATGCTGCTGTGTCTCCCTCCGTGCTGCTGTGTCTCCCTCTGCGCTACCGTGTCTCCCTCCGCGCTGCCGTGTCTCCCTCCGCGCTGCCGTGTCTCCCTCCGCGCTGCCGTGTCTCCCTCCGCGCTGCCGTGTCTCCCTCCGCGCTGCCGTGTCTCCCTCCGCGCTGCCGTGTCTCCCTCCGCGCTGCCGCGTCTCCCTCCGCGCTGCCGCGTCTCCCTCCGCGCTGCCGCGTCTCCCTCCGCGCTGCCGCGTCTCCCTCCGCGCTGCCGCGTCTCCCTCCGTGCTGCCGCGTCTCCCTCCGTGCTGTGTCTCCCTTCGTGCTGCTGTGTCTCCCTTTGTGCTGCCGTGTCTCCCTCCGTGCTGCCGTGTCTCCCTCCGTGCTGCCGTGTCTCCCTCCGTGCTGCCGTGTCTCCCTCCGTGCTGCCGTGTCTCCCTCCGTGCTGCCGTGTCTCCCTCCGTGCTGTGTCTCCCTTCGTGCTGCTGTGTCTCCCTTTGTGCTGCCGTGTCTCCCTCCGTGCTGCCATGTCTCCCTTAAATGCTGCTTTGTGTCTCCTTCCGTGCTGCCTTGTTTCCCTCCATGCTGCCGTGTCTCCCTCCGCGCTGCCGTGTCACCCTCCGTGCTGCCGTGTCTCCCTCCGTGCTGCAGTGTCTCCCTCCGTGCTGCCGTGTCTCACTCCGCGCTGCCGTGTCTCACTCCGCGCTGCCGTGTCTCACTCCGCGCTGCCGTGTCTCCCTCAAATGCTGCTTTGTGTCTCCCTCCGTGCTGCTGTATCCCTCCATTCTCCTCCTCCACCCCCTCAATGTGTCAGGATGGAGAGCGGACGTAGTAGCCGGTAAATCCGGTGATCTGCCGATATGGTTCCTACTATCGATACGGTTCCCCTCTTGACTGCGCAGGCACAATCTGAGCCAACGGAAATCACCGAACCTGAGCAGCTGTAGCAAGAGGTCCAGGGCGACGTGGAATTTTCTGTTAGTGGCCAGTCTGCCTCACGTCCTCGCTTCGCTCGGACAGCTTGCTGCGCTTGCTCGGCCACCTGGCTCTTTTTTTAACATCCTCCAATCCACGGGGATGTTAAGGAATGAGCTGAAGCTGCAGAGAAAGGGGAGATGTCAGAGGTCTGTTAAGACCCCTGATATCTCACTAAAGCCCCCAACAGGACTGATAAAAAAAATTGCAATAAATACAAAAATTAATTGTAAAAAAAACAAAAATTTTATAAAAAAACACACTGAAACTGCCCCCCCCCCCCCCTTTAAAAAAAGAAAGCATTGTAAAAAATAAAAGAAAAATTATAAAAAATTGTAAAAAAAAAATGTAAAAAAAAAATACTGACACATGTGCTGCTGTCACATGAGATTAAAAAAAAGTATCGGTAATCGGTATCAGCGAGTACTTGAAAAAAAGTATCAATACTTGTACTCGGTCTTAAAAAAGTGGTATCGGGACAACCCTAGTACATTGTAATCAATGGTTTCCTACATTGCAACCAAGGGTCTCCTACATTGTAACCAAGGGACTCCTACAAGGGTCTCCTACATTGTAACCAAGGGACTCCTACAAGGGTCTACTACATTGTAACCAAGGGACTCCTACAAGGGTCTACTACATTGTAACCAAGGGACTCCTACAAGGGTCTACTACATTGTAACCAAGGGTTTCCTACATTGTAACCAAGGGACTCCTACATCGTAGCCAAGGGACTCCTACAAGGGTCTACTACATTGTAACCAAGGGACTCCTACAAGGGTCTACTACATTGTAACCAAGGGACTCCTACAAGGGTCTACTACATTGTAACCAAGGGACTCCTACAAGGGTCTACTACATTGTAACCAAGGGACTCCTACAAGGGTCTACTACATTGTAACCAAGGGTTTCCTACATTGTAACCAAGGGACTCCTACATCGTAGCCAAGGGACTCCTACAAGGGTCTACTACATTGTAACCAAGGGACTCCTACAAGGGTCTACTACATTGTAACCAAGGGTTTCCTACATTGTAACCAAGGGTCTCCTACATTGTAACCAAGGGACTCCTACATTGTAACCAAGGGAAGCCTACAAGGGTCTACTACATTGTAACCAAGGGTTTCCTACATTGTAACCAAGGGTCTCCTACATTGTAACCAAGGGACTCCTACATCGTAGCCAAGGGACTCCTACAAGGGTCTACTACATTGTAACCAAGGGACTCCTACAAGGGTCTACTACATTGTAACCAAGGGTTTCCTACATTGTAACCATGGGACTCCTACATTGTAACCAAGGGACTCCTACAAGGGTCTACTACATTGTAAACAAGGGTTTCCTACATTGTAACCAAAGGGTTTCCTACATTGTAACCAAGGGACTACTACATTGTAACCAAGGGTTTCCTACATTGTAACCAAAGGGTCTCCTACATTGTAACCAAGGGACTCCTACAAGGGTCTACTACATTGTAACCAAGGGTTTCCTACATTGTAACCAAGGGTCTCCTACATTGTAACCAAGGGACTCCTACATCGTAGCCAAGGGACTCCTACAAGGGTCTACTACATTGTAACCAAGGGACTCCTACAAGGGTCTACTACATTGTAACCAAGGGTTTCCTACATTGTAACCATGGGACTCCTACATTGTAACCAAGGGACTCCTACAAGGGTCTACTACATTGTAACCAAGGGTCTCCTACATTTTAACCAAGGGTTTCCTACATTGTAACCAAAGAGTTTCCTACATTGTAACCAAGGGACTCCTACATTGTAACCAAGGGACTCCTACATTGTAACCAAGGGACTCCTACAAGGGTCTACTACATTGTAAACAAGGGTTTCCTACATTGTAACCAAAGGGTTTCCTACATTGTAACCAAGGGACTACTACATTCTAACCAAGGGTTTCCTACATTGTAACCAAAGGGTTTCCTACATTGTAACCAAAGGGTCTACTACATTGTAACCAAGGGTTTCCTACATTGTAACCAAGGGTCTCCTTCATTGTAACCAAGGGTCACCTACATTGTAACCAAGGGTCTCCTTCATTGTAACCAAGGGTCTACTACATTGTAACCAAAGGGTCTACTATATTGTAACCAAAGGGTCTACTATATTGTAACCAAGGATCTCCTGCATATATATATATTGGCTGAAAGGGCACAACATTTCCAAAATCTTGTGGAAAGCTTTGCCAGAGGTGTGGGGGCTGCGAAAGGGAGGTCACCTCCATGTCCATGGTTTAGAAAAAGAAATGGCCATGAAATAGCATCTCCATCTAGCTCATATAGGCGTGAAGTTTAGGTCCCCACAAAACTATGGTGTAGGTGTATTAGTCAGGTATCCACAAACGTTTGTCCATCCAGTGTATGTAGGTCTCTCCTTCATATATCTGTTTTTTTGTCTTTCTCTTTCAGTCCTTGCCGTCTCGTAATGTGGGCCCTAAACAGAAAGCATCCGTCCCAGAGAAGGAGGACCTGGAAGACGAGTCCCGCTGAAATACGACTCTTACAAGCCGTGCATATGTGTGCTTCTCGCTTATGTGTCATTCCCACCATCACCTGGTGCGTCTGCCACATCCTGACACAACTGTGCGGTGTTTGCGCCACTTAACCTACGCACTCTTCTAGGGGGCGTGTACCGATGTTTTGACACTCTAAGCAGGGAGTGCCACGTATAGACACTCAAGACTGGGGGCTATCCTGTTGTATTCCTCGATTTGAAGCGCGTGCTTTTTTTCGAAGTGTCTCCACCTTGGACACATTCGCTGGATTGTGAGCCACGCGCTCATCATCATCTCTCTTGTTCTGGACGCCCCTCCCCCCAACCCCTCCCGCTCACCACTCATGCCATCATTTCTCAGGGGATAATTTGCCGCCTCCTCTCCTTCATGCTGTGTTTGTAACGGTCTCATGTGATGTTTCGACATTAGGTTCTTGAGGGGCTGCAGATTCACTCCCTACTTTAGCTTATCACTCAATATTTTGACGCCAAAGGGGGTCCGATTCACACCAACTTCTGGGACTAGTGCCTTGTTTATGAAGGCCTGAAGTAAGAACTGTCTGGATTACTTTTAGCAACCGGTCCGCCTCTCCTTTTCATTTTCTTGGGAACACGAAAGAAAATTGGGGTTTTTATGGACAATTTGGGGTTGTTATGGACAACAAACAGTTCTCTGGCCTCATGGAACGTTGTTCATCATCAAAGTATCTGAGATAAGAACCATCTTTTTGCCAATATTAACCAATGGAGCCTCCGTTTCGATCTTTCTTGAAGGCCAATTAACTCAAAACTGGGTTCTGCTTTATTATTGGCAAGTTCCACCAAGCCTTTGCTTGAAGACTTCAATGTTGGGTCACATCTTCAAAGGGTGAACAAAGATCTAAAGGTCCAACAGGTCACCTGCCTTTTATAAATATCTAAAGGGGATAGAGGCAATACTGCAAAAAAGTCTTCAAGAGATAGAAGAAGCTCTGAATTGACCCATTGGGGCCTACCCAAGGAGTGGTCTACAGAGCTGGCCTTTAAAGTAGAGAATTTGGCTAGCCCTTGCGTGTTGCATCCTTGGGAGAAATAAAGTCCTCTCCCAGGGACGCAACACGTAAGGGCTGGGCCTAGTGAGTGATGGCATCATGCCTAGTCCTTACATGTTGCATCCCTGGGAGTAATGACGTCCTCTCCCAGGGACGCAACACGTAAGGGCTGGGCCTAGTGAGTGATGTCATCATGCCTAGCCCTTACATGTTGCATCCCTGGGAGTAATGACGTCCTCTCCCAGGGACGCAACACGTAAGGGCTGGGCCTAGTGAGTGATGGCATCATGCCTAGTCCTTACATGTTGCATCCCTGGGAGTAATGACGTCCTCTCCCAGGGACGCAACACGTAAGGGCTGGGCCTAGTGAGTGATGGCATCATGCCTAGTCCTTACATGTTGCATCCCTGGGAGTAATGACGTCCTCTCCCAGGGACGCATCACGTAAGGGCTGGGCCTAGTGAGTGATGTCATCTTGCCAACCCCTTACATGTTGCATCCCTGGGAGTAATGACGTCCTCTCCCAGGGACGCAACACGTAAGGGCTGGGCCTAGTGAGTGATGGCATCATGCCTAGTCCTTACATGTTGCATCCCTGGGAGTAATGACGTCCTCTCCCAGGGACGCATCACGTAAGGGCTGGGCCTAGTGAGTGATGTCATCTTGCCAACCCCTTACATGTTGCATCCCTGGGAGTAATGACGTCCTCTCCCAGGGACGCAACACATAAGGGCGTACCTTGGGAAAAGCAGACAGTCCTTCCTTCAGACACGATAAATAAGACCATATGTCCTCCTTGTGTACCAGAAAAAACCTTCCCAACTCTCGGAAGTCCTTTGTTTATAGAGAGGCTGATGACCCCTGGACACCATGGCCTAAAATTAGCCTTCATACCCCACTTACCATCCATCCGTCCGTTCCATCACCCTTTCCTCTCTATGACGGGACTTCATTAGTATAAGCTAGTGCGTGGGAAAGTGTCCATGTGACTCACATCAACCAATCATTTTCCAGCACAGCTTCAACGACACATGATTGGTTCCTGCGAGCAATGGCCCCTTAATTCCTTAGCCCCAGCGTTTACCATTTACCCCCGGTCATCTTCTTCCACACCCCCCCCTCTCCGTGAGTCATCTTTCAGTCCCTGCAAAGGGAGTTTTCAGAAAAGAGGGGGTCACGACGATGAATGAAATAACACTGATTTCTGGTATAAATATATATATATAAAACTATATATAAAAAAATATATAGAGAAGATCTTGTCTCTGTGTGGTTTGTTCTGGGTTGGAGTTAAAGTGTATGTAGAAATTTACAATCTCTTCTCTCATCTGTTAAATAAACCATTAAAAGTGTTTTGTTATATCGGTTTGATGGGTGCAAAAAAAAAAAAAAAACACTGGTTGATCCTGCCAGAAATCTTGTGAGCCAAGAACTTCCTGGGCTACCTGCCGGTAGTGCATTGATATCAGTCCAGTTGTTCCCAGTTCTCCCTGTTGATTACTAAAGAAACCTGAGTATTGTTGATGCAGGGTAAGGCAGCAGGTTCCTTGTAATAGTAAATAAAGCATAGGCGTTGCTAGGCCCCTAGCAGGGGCGTTGCTAGGCCCCTAGCAGGGGTGTTGCTAGGCCCCTAGCAGGGGTGTTGCTAGGCCCCTAGCAGTGACCTACATACATATACTGACATTTACATACACATTACACTGTCTGACCTACCTCAGCTCAGCGGTGTCACAGCAGGCACTACTGCAGTCAGTCATTCTGTAAGAGGAGGAGCCTGGAGGGAAGGAGAGCCGAAGAGCCTGGAGGAGAGCCGGGGAGAGCAAAGCCACCCGCCCGAGAGCCTGGAGGAGAGCAAAGCCACCCGCCCGAGAGCCTGGAGGAGAGCCGGGGAGAGCAAAGCCACCCGCCCGAGAGCCTGGAGGAGAGCCGGGGAGAGCAAAGCCACCCGCCCGAGAGCCTGGAGGAGAGCCGGGGAGAGCAAAGCCACCCGCCCGAGAGCCTGGAGGAGAGCCGGGGAGAGCAAAGCCACCCGCCCGAGAGCCTGGAGGAGAGCCGGGGAGAGCAAAGCCACCTGCCCGAGAGCCTGGAGGAGAGCCGGGGAGAGCAAAGCCACCCGCCCGAGAGCCTGGAGGAGAGCCGGGGAGAGCAAAGCCACCTGCCCGAAAGCCTGGAGGAGAGCAAAGCCACCCGCCCGAGAGCCTGGAGAAGAAACGGGGAGAGCAAAGCCACCCGCCCGAGTGCCGAGCAGGGATGTGGCGCAGAGGCCACATTGTAATTCCCGCCTTCTGGAGTCTGCAGTGCCTATAATGGACGTCACCCGTCCCACGGTCACGGCATTGGACTAGTGGGACGTCCATCATAGGCGTTGCGCAGGCTTCAGAAGGCGGGGCCTGCTATGGCACTCGGCGATTGGGCGGCACTCGGCTACATCCGGCAAGGCTCGGGATCAAATCGGTTCCGGCGAGTCGGCAGGACTCGGCCACCTTCGGTGGCGCACGGGATCAGAACGGTCCCGGCGCTCGCCGTTCAGGGCTAACAATAGAGACCTAAATGCCTGAGACTCTGGGCTTTTCGGGGGGGCCCATTCGGGGCTCCAGCCTCCCAGGCCCGGGCCTCCCGACGCCCCTGGAATAAAGTGAATTTGTGCAGCGCTGAATTATTTAGGTACATATTGGAAATCAATAAAAGTGTGATGAAGTCTTGGTGGTGAAGTGATGAAGTCCTCAACCAGGGACGAAACATGTAAGGTCGGAGCCTACCAAGTGACGTCATCACACTCAGCTGTTTGACGTCAGAGCTGCTAGCGGCTAACACCAGCAAGTCCCCAAAGTGGTGGAGTGATGAATCCCCCTCCTAAGGACGCAACACATAAGAGCGAAGCCTACCAAGTGACGTCATCATGCCCAGCTACATTGTGTTGGAACTGGTGGTAGCGGTCTCTACATTGTTCTTCCAAAACATGTACACATTCTTTATTTATATATATATATACTGTGATCTTCCACTTGTGAACCAGTGAACACCTCCTCCAACACCACCAACTCCCCTCCGCAACCTCGGCCATAGGAAAGTCCCCGGCTTCGGCCTAGCTCCGGAGCGGCAGCCATCTTGGTACACCCGGCGGCGGCTGTCTCGTCGGGAAGTGACGTTTCGCCGCCGCCATCTTGCTCCGCCCCAGTCGGCTTGCCTAGTAACCAGTGCACGGCGTGACACTCTGCACCGCCTCAGCTCACTGGATACAGACCCGGGACCACAACCGCAGACATGAGGAGAACTGAGAGATCTGCACCTGCAGGTAGGAGAGACACCACCCCCCGGGGAGCATGGCTGTCTGTACTGAGCGGAGGAGGGGGACACCTGTGACACCAGAGAGGAGAGGAGGGGGACCAGTGTCACTGGGGCTCCTCTCTGGTGTCACTGGGGTCCCCCTCCTCTCTGGTGTCACTGAGGAGAGGAGGGGGACCCCAGTGACACCAGAGAGGAGGGGGACCAGTGTCACTGGGGCTCCTTTCCTCTCTGGTGTCACTGGGGTCCCCCTCTTCTCATTGGTGTCACTGGGGTCCCCCTCCTCTCCTCTCTGGTGTCACTGGGGTCCCCCCTCCTCTCCTCTCTGGGGTCACTGGGATCCCCCTCCTCTCTTCTCTGGTGTCACTGTGGTCCCTCTCCTCTCTGGTGTCCCCCTCCTCTCTGGTGTCACTGGGGTCCCTCTAATCTCTGGTGTCACTGGGGTCCCCCTCCTTTCTGGTGTCACTGGGGTCCCCCTCCTCTCTGGTGTCACTGTGGTCCCTCTCCTCTCTGGTGTCACTGGGGCCCCCCTCCTCTCTGGTGTCACTGGGGTCCCCCTCCTCTCTGGTGTCACTGGGGTCCCCCTCCTCTCTGGTGTCACTGGGGTCCACCTCCACTCTCGTGTCACTGGGGTCACTGAGGAGAGGAGGGGGGACACCAGTGACACCGGAGGGGAGGGGGGACACCAGTGACACCAGAGAGGAGGAGGCAGCGCACTCCTGAACCCTGCACTCCCTATGCAGAGCACTCCTGAACCCTGCGCTCCCTACGCAGAGCACTCCTGAACCCCGCCCCCCTCCTCTCTGGTGTCACTGAGGAGAGGAGGGGGACCCCAGTGACACCAGAGAGGAGAGGAGGGGGACCCCAGTGACACCAGAGAGGAGGGGGACCAGTGTCACTGGGGCTCCTTTCCTCTCTGGTGTCACTGGGGTCCCCCTCCTTTCTGGTGTCACTGGGGTCCCCTTCCTCTCTGGTGTCACTGGGGTCCCCCTCCTCTCTGGTGTCACTGGGGCTCCTCTCCTCTCTGGTGTCACTGGGGTCCCCCTCCTCTCTGGTGTCACTGAGGAGAGGAGGGGGACCCCAGGGACACCAGAGATGAGAGGAGGGGGACCCCAGTGACACCAATGAGGAGAAGAGGGGGACACCAGAGAGGAGAGGAGGGGGACCAGTGTCACTGGGGCTCCTTTCCTCTCTGGTGTCACTGGGGTGCCCCTCTTCTCATTGGTGTCACTGGGGTCCCCCTCCTCTCTGGTGTCACTGGGGTCCCCCTCCTCTCCTCTCTGGGGTCCCCCTCCTCTCCTCTCTGGTGTCACTGTGGTCCCTCTCCTCTCTGGTGTCACTGGGGTCCCTCTAATCTCTGGTGTCACTGGGGTCCCCCTCCTTTCTGGTGTCACTGGGGTCCCCCTCCTTTCTGGTGTCACTGGGGTCCCCCTCCTCTCTGGTGTCACTGGGGCCCCCCTCCTCTCTGGTGTCACTGGGGTCCCCCTCCTCTCTGGTGTCACTGGGGTCCCCCTCCTCTCTGGTGTCACTGGGGCCCCCCTCCTCTCTGGTGTCACTGGGGCCCCCCTCCTCTCTGGTGTCACTGGGGCCCCCCTCCTCTCTGGTGTCACTGGGGTCCCCCTCCTCTCTGGTGTCACTGTGGTCCCTCTCCTCTCTCGTGTCACCGGGGTCACTGAGGAGAGGAGGGGGGACACCAGTGACACCAGAGAGGAGGATTCAGCGCACTCCTGAACCCTGCGCCCTACGCAGAGCACTCCTGAACCCTGCGCTCCCTATGCAGCGCACTCCTGAACCCTGCGCTCCCTACGCAGCGCACTCCTGAACCCTGCGCTCCCTACGCAACGCACTCCTGAACCCTGCGCTCCCTACGCAACGCACTCCTGAACCCTGCGCTCCCTACGCAGAGCACTCCTGAACCCTGCGCTCCCTACGCAACGCACTCCTGAACCCTGCGCTCCCTACGCAACGCACTCCTGAACCCTGCGCTCCCTATGCAGCGCACTCCTGTACCCTGCGCTCCCTACGCAGAGCACTCCTGAACCCTGCGCTCCCTACGCAACGCACTCCTGAACCCTGCGCTCCCTACGCAACGCACTCCTGAACCCTGCGCTCCCTACGCAGCGCACTCCTGAACCCTGCGCTCCCTATGCAGCGCACTCCTGAGCCCTGTGCTCCCTACGCAGCGCACTCCTGAACCCTGCGCTCCCTACGCAGCGCACTCCTGAACCCTGCGCTCCCTATGCAGCGCACTCCTGAACCCTGCGCTCCCTATGCAGCGCACTCCTGAAACCTGCGCTCCCTATGCAGCGCACTCCTGAACCCTGCGCTCCCTATGCAGCACACTCCTGAACCCTGCGCTCCCTATGCAGCGCACTCCTGAACCCTGCGCTCCCTACGCAACGCACTCCTGAACCCTGCGCTCCCTATGCAGCGCACTCCTGAACCCTGCGCTCCCTATGCAGCGCACTCCTGAGCCCTGCGCTCCCTACGCAGCGCACTCCTGAACCCTGCGCTCCCTACGCAGCGCACTCCTGAACCCTGCGCTCCCTACGCAGCGCACTCCTGAACCCTGCGCTCCCTATGCAGCGCACTCCTGAACCCTGCGCTCCCTACGCAGCGCACTCCTGAACCCTGCGCTCCCTACGCAGCGCACTCCTGAACCCTGCGCTCCCTATGCAGCGCACTCCTGAACCCTGCGCTCCCTATGCAGCGCACTCCTGAACCCTGCGCTCCCTACGCAGCGCACTCCTGAACCCTGCTCCCTACCAGCGCACTCCTGAACCCTGCGCTCCCTACGCAGCGCACTCCTGAACCCTGCGCTCCCTATGCAGCGCACTCCTGAAACCTGCGCTCCCTATGCAGCGCACTCCTGAAACCTGAGCTCCCTATGCAGCGCACTCCTGAACCCTGCGCTCCCTATGCAGCGCACTCCTGAACCCTGCGCTCCCTATGCAGCGCACTCCTGAACCCTGCGCTCCCTACGCAACGCACTCCTGAACCCTGCGCTCCCTACGCAGCGCACTCCTGAACCCTGCGCTCCCTATGCAGCGCACTCCTGAAACCTGAGCTCCCTATGCAGCGCACTCCTGAGCCCTGCGCTCCCTATGCAGCGCACTCCTGAACCCTGCGCTCCCTATGCAGCGCACTCCTGAACCCTGCGCTCCCTATGCAGCGCACTCCTGAACACCTGCGCTCCCTATGCAGCGCACTCCTGAACCCTGCGCTCCCTATGCAGCGCACTCCTGAACCCTGCGCTCCCTATGCAGCGCACTCCTGAACCCTGCGCTCCCTATGCAGCGCACTCCTGAACCCTGCGCTCCCTACGCAGCGCACTCCTGAACCCTGCGCTCCCTATGCAGCGCACTCCTGAACCCTGCGCTCCCTATGCAGCGCACTCCTGAACCCTGCGCTCCCTATGCAGCGCACTCCTGAACCCTGCGCTCCCTATGCAGCGCACTCCTGAACCCTGCGCTCCCTACGCAACGCGCACTCCTGAACCTGCGCTCCCTACTCCCTATGCAGCGCACTCCTGAACCCTGCGCTCCCTACGCACTCCTGCACTCTCCTGCCCTGCGCTCCCTATGCAGCGCACTCCTGAACCCTGCGCTCCCTACGCACTCCTGCCCTGCGCTCCCTACTCCTGAGCGCACTCCTCCCTACGAGCGCACCCTGCCCTGCTCCCTACGCAGCGCACTCCTGCCCTGCGCTCCCTAGCGCACTCCTGAACCCTGCGCTCCCTATGCCGCACTCCTGAAACGCTCCCTATGCAGCGCACTCCTGAAACCTGAGCTCCCTATGCAGCGCACTCCTGAACCCTGCGCTCCCTATGCAGCGCACTCCTGAACCCTGCGCTCCCTATGCAGCGCACTCCTGAACCCTGCGCTCCCTACGCAACGCACTCCTGAACCCTGCGCTCCCTACGCAGCGCACTCCTGAACCCTGCGCTCCCTATGCAGCGCACTCCTGAAACCTGAGCTCCCTATGCAGCGCACTCCTGAGCCCTGCGCTCCCTATGCAGCGCACTCCTGAACCCTGCGCTCCCTATGCAGCACACTCCTGAACCCTGCGCTCCCTATGCAGCGCACTCCTGAAACCTGAGCTCCCTATGCAGCGCACTCCTGAACCCTGCGCTCCCTATGCAGCGCACTCCTGAACCCTGCGCTCCCTATGCAGCGCACTCCTGAAACCTGAGCTCCCTATGCAGCGCACTCCTGAACCCTGCGCTCCCTACGCAACGCACTCCTGAACACTGCACTCCCTATGCAGCGCACTCCTGAACCCTGCGCTCCCTATGCAGCGCACTCCTGAACCTGAGCTCCCTATGCGCGCACTCCTGAACTGCGCTCCCTATGCAGCGCACTCCTGAACCCTGCGCTCCCTACGCACTCCTGAAACGCTCCCTACAGCGCACTCCTGAACCCTGCGCTCCCTACGCAGCACTCCTGCACTCCTCCCTATGAGCGCACCCTGCCCTGCTCCCTACGCACTCCTGCCCTGCGCTCCCTACAGCGCACTCCTGAACCCTGCGCTCCCTACGCAGCGCACTCCTGCCCTGCGCTCCCTAGCAGCGCACTCCTGCCCTGCGCCTCCCTACGCAGCGCACTCCTGAACCCTGCGCTCCCTACGCACTCCTGCCCTGCGCTCCCTACGCAGCGCACTCCTGAACCCTGCGCTCCCTACGCAGCGCACTCCTGAACCCTGCGCTCCCTACGCAGCGCACTCCTGAACCCTGCGCTCCCCACGCGCAGAGCACTCCTGAACCCTGCGCTCCCCACGCGCAGAGCACTCCTGAACCCTGCGCTCCCCACGCGCAGCGCACTCCTGAACCCTGCGCTCCCCACGCGCAGCGCACTCCTGAACCCTGCGCTCCCCACGCGCAGCGCACTCCTGAACCCTGCGCTTCCTACGCAGCGCACTCCTGAACCCTGCAAGTCTCATCACTCGGGTGAAATATATAAAAGCTTCACTGGAGAAGCTGAAGTCAGAAGCTGATTGGCTCCCGTGCAGAGCTTCCCCCGGATCCCGCCCCCTCCGGTTGCAGTAAATCCCTCCCCCCCCCCCCGGGTGTCGGTGTGACACTTTCAGACATTTCTTTCCTGTCACACAGATTGCAGAATCCCCCGGTGATGATCTCCTTTCCTCTCCGGGGTCCCGGCGCCATCTTTCTTCAGACATCGGAGATCATCCTCTGCTCCGGCTGTGTGTCCGATCGGAAAACGTGATTGTAATTCCCCCTCCCTGCCCCCCACCCAACGCTGCTTGAGGGAAAAATCAATCGTCTTTGATAGATTTTTCCAACCGATCGCCGTTTGTTTTGTTTTTTCCCATGGGGGCCGCCGCCGCCCACAGCTCTCCCCTCCCCCTCCCCCAGCTATGACCGCGCATCAACCGTTTCTGAGAACACTCGTCCCCGCACGCAAGGACGTCCGTCATCTAATGTTTGTAGGTCCGTGCATTGGGGGGGGGGTGGGGGCAGCAGGAAAACGCATTGGATGAGGGGGCAGGAGAACGCATTGGGGGGCAGGAAAATGCATTGGATGAGGGGGCAGGAGAACGCATTGGGGGGCAGGAAAATGCATTGGGGGGCAGGAAAACGCATTGGGGGCAGGAAAACGCATTGGGGGCAGGAAAATGCATTGGGGGGCAGGAAAACGCATTGGGGGCAGGAAAACGCATTGGGGGCAGGAAAACGCATTGGGGGCAGGAAAATGCATTGGGGGCAGGAAAACGCATTGGGGGGGCAAGAAAACGTATTGGGGGCAGGAAAACGCATTGGGGGCAGGAAAATGCATTGGATGAGGGGGCAGGAGAACGCATTGGGGGCAGGAAAATGCATTGGGGGGGCAGGAAAACGCATTGGGGGGCAGGAAAACGCATTAGAGGGGCAGGAAAACGCATTGGATGAGGGGGCAGGAGAACGCATTGGGGGGCAGGAAAATGCATTAGGGGGGCAGGAAAACCCATTTGGGGGCAGGAGAACACATTGGGGGCAGGAAAACACATTGGGGGCAGGAAAATGCATTAGGGGGGGCAGGAAAATGCATTGGGGGCAGGAAAATGCATTGGGGGGCAGGAAGATGCATTGGGGGCAGGAAAACGCATTGGGGGCAGGAAAATGCATTGGGGGGCAGGAAAATGCATTGGGGGGCAGGAAAACGCATTGGGGGGCAAGAAAACGTATTGGGGGCAGGAAAACGCATTGGGGGCAGGAAAATGCATTGGATGAGGGGGCAGGAGAACGCATTGGGGGGCAGGAAAATGCATTGGGGGCAGGAAAACGCATTAGAGGGGCAGGAAAAAGCATTGGATGAGGGGGCAGGAGAACGCATTGGGGGGCAGGAAAATGCATTAGGGGGGCAGGAAAACCCATTTGGGGGGCAGGAGAACACATTGGGGCAGGAAAATGCATTGGGGGGGGGGGGCAGGAAAATGCATTGGGGGGGGCAGGAAAATGCATTGGGGGGGCAGGAAGATGCATTGGGGGGCAGGAGAACGCATTGGGGGCAGGAAAACACATTGGGGGCAGGAAAATGCATGAGGGGGGGCAGGAGAACCATAGAAGAAAACCTGGTAGAGTCTGCAAAAGACTTGAGACCGGGGGGGGGGGGGTTCACCTTCCAGCAGGACAACGACCCTAAAGTACAGCCAGAGGTACAATGGAATGGTTTGGATCAAAGCCTATTCATGTGTTAGAATGGCCCAGTCACAGTCCAGACCTAAATCCCAATAAAATACATTTACGTTTTTGGTTGTAACATGAGAGAATGTGGGGGAATTCCAAGGGGGTGTGAATACTTTTTCAAAAAAATAGAGAAATAAATATAAAGATCAGACAGGACATTATTATAGCAGAGCTCCATAGAAGAGCATGGAGGGGCTGCCATCTGGTGGTCATCAAAGGTATTATTTCTTTCATGAAACTGCAGACACAGGAGATGATCAGAGACTGCAGACAGGATACAGGAGATGGTCAGAGACTGCAGACATAGTACAGGAGATGGTCAGAGACTGCAGACATAGTACAGGAGATGGTCAGAGACTGCAGACATGATACAGGAGATGGTCAGAGACTGCAGACATAGTACAGGAGATGGTCAGAGACTGCAGACATAATACAGGAGATGGTCAGAGACTGCAGACATAATACAGGAGATGGTCAGAGACTGCAGACATAATACAGGAGATGATCAGAGACTGCAGACATAATACAGGAGATGATCAGAGACTGCAGACACAGTACAGGAGATGATCAGAGACTGCAGACATAGTACAGGAGATGATCAGAGACTGCAGACATGATACAGGAGATGGTCAGAGACTGCAGACATGATACACGAGATGGTCAGAGACTGCAGACATAGTATGATCAGAGAGCAGACATGATACAGAGATGATCAGAGACTGCAGACATGATACAGGAGATGATCAGAGACTGCAGACATGATACAGGAGATGATCAGAGACTGCAGACATGATACAGGAGATGATCAGAGACTGCAGACATGATACAGGAGATGATCAGAGACTGCAGACATAGTACAGGAGATGATCAGAGACTGCAGACATGATACAGGAGATGATCAGAGACTGCAGACATGATACAGGAGATGGTCAGAGACTGCAGACATGATACACGAGATGGTCAGAGACTGCAGACATAGTACAGGAGATGATCAGAGACTGCAGACATGATACAGGAGATGATCAGAGACTGCAGACATGATACAGGAGATGATCAGAGACTGCAGACATGATACAGGAGATGATCAGAGACTGCAGACATAGATACAGGAGATGATCAGAGACTGCAGACATGATACAGGAGATGATCAGAGACTGCAGACATGATACAGGAGATGATCAGAGACTGCAGACATGATACAGGAGATGATCAGAGACTGCAGACATGATACAGGAGATGATCAGAGACTGCAGACATGATACAGGAGATGGTCAGAGACTGCAGACATGATACAGGAGATGATCAGAGACTGCAGACATAGTACAGGAGATGATCAGAGACTGCAGACATGATACAGGAGATGGTCAGAGACTGCAGACATGATACAGGAGATGATCAGAGACTGCAGACATGATACAGGAGATGGTCAGAGACTGCAGACATGATACAGGAGATGGTCAGAGACTGCAGACATTAGGGTTGTCCCGATACCACTTTTTTAGGACCGAGTACAAGTATCGATACTTTTTTTAAATGTGTCCCCAAATGCAGCCCTGCCCCCCCCCCCCCACATACCGTAGATGCCGCCACCAGCTAATCAGCGCAGGGAACATTACAGCTTTCATTTGAATAGCTGTGTGTTCCCCGATGCGCCGCGTATAGACACTCCCCCTTGCTCGGGCACTTTGATGGACAGACCACCCGTCCAATCCTGGATGTGACTGTGTCCCCCATAGGAAAACATGGAAATGAACTGTAATGTGTTTGTGCAAAAAGCACCAAAAAACACACAGAGGTGTGACCCCTCCCCCCATTAGAGTGTCAGCTCCTGAGCTCAGCCATAGACTATAGTGGGACATTAGAGTGTCAGCTCCTGAGCTCAGTCATAGACTATAGTGGGGCATTAGAGTGTCAGCTCCTGGGCTCAGTCATAGACTATAGTGGGACATTAGAGTGTCAGCTCCTGGGCTCAGTCATAGACTATAGTGGGGACATTAGAGTGTCAGCTCCTGAGCTCAGTCATAGACTATAGTGGGACATTAGAGTGTCAGCTCCTGGGCTCAGCCATAGACTATAGTGGGGACATTAGAGTGTCAGCTCCTGGGCTCAGTCATAGACTATAGTGAGGACATTAGAGTGTCAGCTCCTGGGATCAGCCATAGACTATAGTGAGGACATTAGAGTGTCAGCTCCTGGGCTCAGCCATAGACTATAGTGGGGACATTAGAGTGTCAGCTCCTGGGATCAGTCATAGACTATAGTGGGGACATTAGAGTGTCAGCTCCTGAGCTCAGTCATAGACTATAGTGGGACATTAGAGTGTCAGCTCCTGGGCTCAGCCATAGACTATAGTGGGACATTAGAGTGTCAGCTCCTGGGCTCAGCCATAGACTATAGTGGGGACATTAGAGTGTCAGCTCCTGGATCAGCCATAGACATAGTGAGGACATTAGAGTGTCAGCTCCTGGGCTCAGCCATAGACTATAGTGGGGACATTAGAGTGTCAGCTCCTGGGCTCTCATCTACTATAGTGGGGACATTAGAGTGTCAGCTCCTGGGATCAGTCATAGACTATAGTGGGGACATTAGAGTGTCAGCTCCTGGGCTCAGCCATAGACTATAGTGGGACATTAGAGTGTCAGCTCCTGGGCTCAGTCATAGACTATAGTGGGGACATTAGAGTGTCAGCTCCTGGGATCAGTCATAGACTATAGTGGGGACATTAGAGTGTCAGCTCCTGGGCTCAGCCATAGACTATAGTGGGACATTAGAGTGTCAGCTCCTGGGCTCAGTCATAGACTATAGTGGAGACATTAGAGTGTCAGCTCCTGGGCTCAGTCATAGACTATAGTGGGACATTAGAGTGTCAGCTCCTGGGCTCAGCCATAGACTATAGTGAGGACATTAGAGTGTCAGCTCCTGGGCTCAGCCATAGACTATAGTGGGGACATTAGAGTGTCAGTTCCTGAGCTCAGCTCCTCCCTGTGGGCGGTCACACTCACCTCTCCTTCAGGTCACATGATCACTCTGCCCACTGACAGCGTTTTTGGGCGGGGCCTCTGCTGAAAAGGAGATCACATGGCGCCCCGCCCCCTAATAGGCGGAGCCACCCGGATTTCTCTTCTTCCGCCCGCCAATCAAACAAAGAGACCCAAATATCTCTCGGGCTCCACCCACTTCCGGCCTTTCCGTTTACTTCCGGGTGGGGAGTCTGTTTACCTTCCGGGATCGGTGGAGGGGCGGGGTGAGAGGTGACTGGGCGGGGCTACATAGCCGAGCATGTGAGGGACAGAGCGCTCCCCTCCCCCTGTCACCCCTCTGTGACCCCCCTTATAGGATAGAATGACCCCCCCCCTGTATGAGGGACAGAGCGCTCCCCTCCCCCTGTGACCCCCCCTTATAGGATAGAATGACCCCCCACCCCCCCTGTATGAGGGACAGAGCGCTCCCCTCCCCCCTGTCACCCCTCTGTGACCCCCCTTATAGGATAGAATGACCCCCCCCCTGTATGAGGGACAGAGCGCTCCCCTCCCCCTGTCACCCCTCTGTGACCCCCCCTTATAGGATAGAATGACCCCCCCCACCCCCCCTGTATGAGGGACAGAGCGCTCCCCCTCCCCCTGTCACCCCTCTGTGACCCCCCCTTATAGGATAGAATGACCCCCCACCCCCCCTGTATGAGGGACAGAGCGCTCCCCTCCCCCCTGTGACCCCCCCTTATAGGATAGAATGACCCCCCACCCCCCCTGTATGAGGGACAGAGCGCTCCCCTCCCCCTGTCACCCCCTCTGTGACCCCCCCTTATAGGATAGAATGACCCCCCACCCCCCCTGTATGAGGGACAGAGCGCTCCCCTCCCCCCTGTGACCCCCCCCTTATAGGATAGAATGACCCCCCACCCCCCCTGTATGAGGACAGAGCGCTCCCCTCCCCCTGTCACCCCTCTGTAACCCCCTCTTATAGGATAGAATGACCCCCCACCCCCCCCTGTATGAGGGACAGAGCGCCCCCCCTCCCCCTGTCACCCCTCTGTGACCCCCCTTATAGGATAGAATGACCCCCCCACCCCCCCTGTATGAGGGACAGAGCGCTCCCCTCCCCCTGTCACCCCTCTGTAACCCCCTCTTATAGGATAGAATGACCCCCCACCCCCCCCCTGTATGAGGGACAGAGCGCCCCCCCTCCCCCTGTCACCCCTCTGTGACCCCCCTTATAGGATAGAATGACCCCCCCACCCCCCCTGTATGAGGGACAGAGCGCTCCCCTCCCCCTGTCACCCCTCTGTGACCCCCCTTATAGGATAGAATGACCCCCCCTGTATGAGGGACAGAGCGCTCCCCTCCCCCTGTCACCCCTCTGTGACCCCCCTTATAGGATAGAATGACCCCCCCTGTATGAGGGACAGAGCGCTCCCCTCCCCCTGTCACCCCTCTGTGACCCCCCTTATAGGATAGAATGACCCCCCCTGTATGAGGGACAGAGCGCTCCCCTCCCCCTGTCACCCCTCTGTGACCCCCCTTATAGGATAGAATGACCCCCCCTGTATGAGGGACAGAGCGCTCCCCCTCCCCCTGTCACCCCTCTGTGACCCCCCCTTATAGGATAGAATGACCCCCCCTGTATGAGGGACAGAGCGCTCCCCTCCCCCTGTCACCCCTCTGTGGCCCCCCCTTATAGGATAGAATGACCCCCCCACCCCCCCTGTATGAGGGACAGAGCGCTCCCCTCCCCCTGTCACCCCTCTGTGACCCCCCCCTTATAGGATAGAATGACCCCCCACCCCCCCTGTATGAGGGACAGAGCGCTCCCCTCCCCCTGTCACCCCTCTGTGACCCCCCCCTTATAGGATAGAATAACCCCCCCCCCCTGTATGAGGGACAGAGCGCTCCCCTCCCCCTGTCACCCCTCTGTGGCCCCCCCTTATAGGATAGAATGACCCCCCCTGTATGAGGGACAGAGCGCTCCCCTCCCCCTGTCACCCCTCTGTGACCCCCCCCTTATAGGATAGAATGACCCCCCACCCCCCCCTGTATGAGGGACAGAGCACTCCCCTCCCCCTGTCACCCCTCTGTGACCCCCCCTTATAGGATAGAATGACCCCCCCACCCCCCCTGTATGAGGGACAGAGCGCTCCCCTCCCCCTGTCACCCCTCTGTGACCCCCCCTTATAGGATAGAATGACCCCCCACCCCCCCCTGTATGAGGGACAGAGCGCTCCCCTCCCCCTGTCACCCCTCTGTGACCCCCCCCCCCTTATAGGATAGACTGACCCCCCACCCCCCCTGTATGAGGGACAGAGCGCTCCCCTCCCCCTGTCACCCCTCTGTGACCCCCCCTTATAGGATAGAATGACCCCCACCCCCCCTGTATGAGGGACAGAGCGCTCCCCTCCCCCTGTCACCCCCTCTGTGACCCCCCCCTTATAGAATAGAATGACCCCCCCCCCTGTATGAGGACAGAGCGCTCCCCTCCCCCTGTGACCCCCCTTATAGGATAGAATGACCCCCACCCCCCTGTATGAGGGACAGAGCACTCCCCTCCCCCTGTGACCCCCCCTTATAGGATAGAATGACCCCCCACCCCCCTGTATGAGGGACAGAGCGCTCCCCTCCCCCTGTCACCCCTCTGTGGCCCCCCCTTATAGGATAGAATGACCCCCCACCCCCCCTGTATGAGGGACAGAGCGCTCCCCTCCCCCTGTCACCCCTCTGTGACCCCCCCCTTATAGGATAGAATGACCCCCCACCCCCCCTGTATGAGGGACAGAGCGCTCCCCTCCCCCTGTCACCCCTCTGTGACCCCCCCTTATAGGATAGAATGACCCCCCCCACCCCTGTATGAGGGACAGAGCACTCCCCTCCCCCTGTCACCCCTCTGTGACCCCCCCTTATAGGATAGAATGACCCCCCCACCCCCCCTGTATGAGGGACAGAGCGCTCCCCTCCCCCTGTCACCCCTCTGTGACCCCCCCTTATAGGATAGAATGACCCCCCCTGTATCATCAAATCGGCGTTTCTTCATCCAATAGAAATATTCTCCTCCCCTCAATGGATTTCCACCAATCACCCAACAAGGAAATGACGAGGTCATCGTACAACGCGCTTTTATTAATAAGCCCCTCCCACACTCTATAAGCTCCTCCCACATTTCAGTGCCCCAGAAGACCGGCACCAGCTCCATCATTAATATCCCCCCAGCACCGCCTCTCCCCCCACCATCTTCCCCTCCCCCCAGCACCGCCCCTCCCCCCACCATCTTCCCCTCCCCCCAGCACCGCCCCTCCCCCCACCATCTTCCCCTCCCCCCCAGCACCGCCCCTCCCCCCACCATCTTCCCCTCCCCCAGCACCGCCCCTCCCCCCACCATCTTCCCCTCCCCCCAGCACCGCCCCTCCCCCCCACCATCTTCCCCTCCCCCCAGCACCGCCTCTCCCCCCACCATCTTCCCCTCCCCCCAGCACCGCCCCTCCCCCCACCATCTTCCCCTCCCCCCAGCACCGCCCCTCCCCCACCATCTTTCTCTCCCCCCAGCACCGCCCCTCCCCCCACCATCTTCCCCTCCCCCCAGCACCGCCCCTCCCCCACCATCTTCCCCTCCCCCCAGCACCGCCCCTCCCCCCACCATCTTCCCCTCCCCCCAGCACTGCCCCTCCCCCCACCATCTTCTCCTCCCCCCAGCACCGCCCCTCCCCCCACCATCTTCCCCTCCCCCCAGCACCGCCCCTCCCCCCACCATCTTCCCCTCCCCCCAGCACCGCCTCTCCCCCCACCATCTTCCCCTCCCCCCAGCACCGCCCCTCCCCCCACCATCTTCCCTCCCCCCAGCACCGCTCCTCCCCCCCACCATCTTCCCCTCCTCCCAGCACCGCCCCTCCCCCCACCATCTTTCTCTCCCCCCCAGCACCGCCCCTCCCCCCACCATCTTCCCCTCCCCCCAGCATCTTCCCCTCCTCCCAGCACCGCCCCTCCCCCCACCATCTTTCTCTCCCCCCAGCACCGCCCCTCCCCCCACCATCTTTCTCTCCCCCCAGCACCGCCCCTCCCCCCACCATCTTCCCCTCCCCCCAGCACCGCCTCTCCCCCCACCATCTTCCCCTCCCCCCAGCACCGCCCCTCCCCCCACCATCTTCCCCTCCCCCCAGCACCGCCCCTCCCCCCACCATCTTCCCCTCCCCCCAGCACCGCCCCTCCCCCCACCATCTTCCCCTCCCCCAGCACCGCCCCTCCCCCCACCATCTTCCCCTCCCCCCAGCACCGCCCCTCCCCCCACCATCTTCCCCTGTCTATACAAACTCTTCTCTTTTCTCTCATTTCTCACTTTTTGCTATTTTTTTAATAAATATAAAACGGTCCAATGAGGGACTTGCTTGTCTTTGGCGGACTAAGATCTTCCTCCGAATCCATCTTCATCCACATGCAGTGCAGCCTAGGAGCTCTTACAGAAACATACAACAAGAGGCTGCAGTCCCGCCACAAGTTAGAGGAATGAATGGGTTTGGCAGTGAAAGGGTTAAAATTGGGGGGAGGGGAAAATATGATTTGTCAGTTGAAGAGAATAAATCTCCCTAAAGGGGGCGCAGAGAGCAATAAAAACCTGACGGGGGTTCTAATCCCTCTCCACTCCATCCAACACCAACTATAACCAGGATCTCCTTCATTTATAATGTAACATATGGGGGGGGGGGATGGGGAGACAATTATTTGGCGGTGAAAGAGTTAATGTGTGTGGTGGGGGGAGGGGGAGTTTTGTTTGGCAGTGAAAGGGTTAAATCTCCTTCCCAATAACATGTTCTTCCCGGAGCCGTACCCCTATGAGATCCGTATTCTCATCCTACAGCCTGAATTCACAAAGCTCACAAATAAGGACGTGGCCCCTTTAAGAGAAATCGTCAGTTATAAAATAACTGTTGGAAGCACAGAAGTGTAAACAAAACATTCTGTTACCACGGTAACCTGGCCTGCTGTGAGGTCACAGCCTCAGCCTATAAATAGGCGTGCAGGGGGAGGGGCTGTCACTTGACATTTGGTCTTGACAGGAGAAGCATCTCTCTTGCAGAGCTCCTGAGTGATTGGATTTGTATTTCATCACATTATCTCCAGTGATTGGAATTCAGAGTCTATTGATTGATTGATTGGCATTAATTGTCTGATCGTCTATTACTAGTAATTGGCATTTCCTGCCACTTATTTTCTACAAGCAAAAATGAGGAACCAAATCCTCGTTATGATTGTTACTCTGATACTCTCTTTGGGAGTCCAGAGACACATCATCATCCGATCCCCAGAGGTCCACGTGGATCAGCAGGGGCCCCCAAATCTCATCAGAGGGGCCCCACAGGAGGAGGGGATTGAGGAAACACCACAGCAGCCAGAGAAGATTCCGCTGATTTTTAGGATCCTGTATCCATGGGCCGTCCCCAGAGACAGCGTCAGAGGGGCCCCAGAGATCGGCATGGAGGAGGAGGGGCCCCCAAATCTCATCAGAGGGGCCCCAGAGGAACAGATTGTGGAAACACCACAGCAGCCAGAGAAGATTCCGCTGATTTTTAGGATCCTGTATCCATGGGCCGTCCCCAGAGACATCGGAGGGGCCCCAGTGATGCCCATTGAGGAGGAGGGGCCCTCAGATGTCATCAAAGGGGCCCCGGAGGAAGAGATTGTGGAAACTCCACAGCAGCCAGCGAAGATTCCGCTGATTTTTAGGATCCTGTATCCATGGGCCGTCCCCAGAGACATCGGAGGGGCCCCAGTGATGCCCATTGAGGAGGAGTGGCCCTCAGATGTCATCAAAGGGGCCCCGGAGGAAGAGATTGTGGAAACTCCACAGCAGCCAGCGAAGATTCCGCTGATTTTTAGGATCCTGTATCCATGGGCTGTCCCCAGAGACATCGGAGGGGCCCCAGAGACGCCCATGGACAGGGAGAACATGAAGAGGACGGAGCAGCCAGTGGAGGAAACAGTCGGAGGAAATGGAAATGTCCCTCCAGAACCCATCAGCTGGTTTATATTCCTGACCCGTCCTCCAGTCTGGTTTAGCTTGGCAGTCCTGATAACGTTTCTGATTGTGAAATACGTCCTGCGCCAATATCGCCTGGCCAGAATATTAGGATGTTTTATGATGTTCCAGGAGCTGATCGGATTGATTTATCTACTGATCGATATCTGGAACAGACGGGGGCCAGTCTTTGAGAACATAATCCTACCCCTCTATATAAATGAGGGTGATCGGTACCAATGGGTGGTCACCGGGCTCTGGTCAGTCTGGTCCAAGGGGTGGGTGGCCCTAGACAACACAGTGCCCCCCGTACTTATTAATATTGTTACTGAGCACCGGTCAGAATGCTTTCTGGGGGTGATCACCATGCTGGTGGTGCTGCTCCTAATATACTTCAAGGCATTCTACCGACTGCGCCGACCAACAAGTAGTAACACCACCCCACCACCGTGTGACGTCATTTCACCCCCGTGTGACGCCATTTCACCACCAAGTGACATCATTATACCAGAAAGTGATGTCATCATTGCACCAAGTGAGAATTCAGAGAGCACCATGGAGACCGACTTTCTCATTCCCAGAGTCGCACCTTCTCCAAATCGCCTACTTGCCCTGCAACGCCCGAAAATGAGGAGACGTAAACCACAAATGGTGCCCAGGCACAGAATGATCTTACAAAAAAAGACTGCCGTCATCCCATTGAGTGAGGACACCATTCCACCAACACGTGATGTCATTCTACCAGCAAATGATGTCATCATTTCACCATCAAGGAACAATGCAGCGAGCGCCATGGAAGGGACGGCCCTTCCCATTTTCAGAGTTGCATCTTCTCGAGCTTCCATTGGTCCTAGGATAAGGCAGCTAATAAAGGAGCTCCAACTATCAATGGAGGTCCGGCACAGGGATACCGACCCACAAAAGAGTGAGAGGCCCACCGAGGACCGCCATTAAACCGGATCTTTACTTTTCATAGCACTTTTGGCCGGGTGACTTCAGGTTCCAACCTCTGGCCCCATTTAATTGGCTGGGCAAACATGACGTCCAATAGCCAAGAGTTACCAAGAGTGTAAATGTAGACATTAAGCTTTAAGGATAATCAAAAATATCACATTGTAAAGGGAAAGGTAGAAGAAGGGGGAGGGGAGTATGGAAGAGGGAGAGAGGGAGGAAGGGGGAGGGAAGGTTGGATAAAGAAGGGGGGTGAGGGTTGGGGGGAACCCCCACACCCCTTCCTTACCCCGACCTCCCCTCCTTTCCTCCCTCTCTCCCTCTTTCATACTCCCCTCCCCCTTCTTCTACCTTTCCCTTTACAATGTGATATTTTTGATTATCCTTAAAGCTACATTTACACTCTTGGCAACTCTTGGATATGAGGCGGCTTTCGGAGGACTCAAATTTTGCGTGTGTTGGACCGGCTATGAGGAGAGGTTGGAGGCCGGTATGTTTTTGAGGCATGTGTTGGATCGGCTATGAGGAGAGGTTGGAGGCCGGTATGTTTTTAAGGTGTGTGTTGGACCGGCTATGAGGAGAGGTTGGAGGCCGGTATGTTTTTGAGGTGTGTGTTGGACCACCTAGGAGGAGAGGTTGAAGGCCGGTATGTTTTTGAGGTGTGTGTTGGACCGGCTATGGGGAGGTTGGAGGCCGGTATGGGAGGAGTCTTTCCAGCTTTCTCTGCTGGAGAAATGAGAACTCTTCCCACCAGTGAGGTCCTACATGGAGAAGTCCAAGGCCTCACTCACACGGGGTGTATGAATCTGTACCCTGTATGGGGGCTGCACTTACCCCAAAAAGGACATCCATGTGGGTGCAGTTGCGCGGACGCACCCTGGGTGTGTTCGGGGCCGTGCACCGGCACCCACACAGATGTCACATTGGGAACAGCCGCTGCACCCCAGAGGACAGCAATGTGACTGCCTACATGGGATGCTGGGAACACCTGTGCATCCCCATTGCGGTACACACGGCCCTCCCATGGGGTACGGATTATTACCCCCCGTGTGAATGAGGCCTAAGGGTGAATGGAATCTTTACCTCCATTGTGTTCCTAATTTGGGGACCACTGTACCCCTCTTTATTGTTATTTGGGGTGTTTTATTATAGGAGTGTTATAGATTGTAGATTAGGAGAAGTTTGGATTTCTTCTGGAGGTGTGTCACTGATGTACCCCGCTCAGCGGGGGCGGGCCTTAGAGAACAGAGGCCGTATATGGGCAGCACAGAGGCTTAGTGGTGAGCCTTGCAGCACTGGGGTCCTTGATTCAAATCCTGACCAGGACACTATCTGCATGGAGTTTGCATGTTCTCCCTGTGCTCGCGTGGGTTTCCTCCGGGTACTCCGGTTTCCTCCCACACAACATGCTACCTTTGCGTTGGTGGTGCAGTGGTTAGCACAGCTGCTTTCTAAGCAGATGACCCGGGTTCGATTCCCGGCCAACGCCATCTCCAATACTTGGAGTCCTGAGAGAGAAAAGCGCCATACAAGGTCAGTGGTGAGTATTGATTAGCGGCGGAATGAAGAGAATGTTTGAGGAAGAAAATGTTCCCCCAGAATCTATAGAAGACGCTTAGGCTGCGATCACACCTAGGAGTTCCGGATCGCAGACGGAAATACTGCCATTCCCGAATCGCCGCAAAACGCAGAACACGATTGTGATCCGTTACTTTCGATGGCCCCCCAATCACAGGACAATATTGTCACTTGACAAATCACACAAACAAAATGGCGGGACGCCTGTTTCCCAAAAGCAGTCAAAATCATTGATTGGGGGGATATTGAAAGTAAAAGGATCGCAAGCGTGTCCTGCGTTTTCAGCGATTCGGGAATCCGGAACACCGAGGTGTGACCAGAACCTCACCGTGTCCATCGTATGAGAACTTCCCCCCCCAGCAGGAATATTACCCCCCCCCCAGCAGGAATATTACACCCATACCCCCCCCAGCAGGAATATTACACCCATCCCCCCCAGCAGGAATATTACACCCATCCCCCCCAGCAGGAATATTACACCCATACCCCCCCAGCAGGAATATTACACCCATACCCCCCCAGCAGGAATAATACACCCATACCCCCCCCCCCGCAGGAATATTACACCCATACTCCCCCCCAGCAGGAATATTACACCCATACTCCCCCCCAGCAGGAATATTACACCCATACTCCCCCCCAGCAGGAATATTACACCCACCCCATACCCCCCCCAGCAGGAATATTACACCCATACTCCCCCCAGCAGGAATATTACACCCATACTCCCCCCAGCAGGAATATTACACCCATACCCCCCCCCAGCAGGAATATTACACCCATACTCCCCCCCCAGCAGGAATATTACACCCATACTCCCCCCCATCAGGAATATTACACCCATACTCCCCCCCCCCCAGCAGGAATATTACACCCATACTCCCCCCCATCAGGAATATTACACCCATACTCCCCCCCATCAGGAATATTACACCCATACTCCCCCCCCAGCAGGAATATTACACCCATACCCCCCCCCCCCCAGCAGGAATATTACACCCATACTCCCCCCCATCAGGAATATTACACCCATACTCCCCCCATCAGGAATATTACACCCATACCCCCCCCAGCAGGAATATTACACCCATACCCCCCCCATCAGGAATATTACACCAATACTCCCCCCCCCAGCAGGAATATTACACCCATACCCCCCCCCAGCAGGAATATTACACCCATACTCCCCCCCCAGCAGGAATATTACACCCATACTCCCCCCAGCAGGAATATTACACCCATACCCCCCCCCCCAGCAGGAATATTACACCCATACCCCCCCAGCAGGAATATTACACCCATACTCCCCCCCAGCAGGAATATTACACCCATACCCCCCCAGCAGGAATATTACACCCATACACCCCCCCCAGCAGGAATATTACACCCAAACCCCCCCCAGCAGGAATATTACACCCATACTCCCCCCCCAGCAGGAATATTACACCCATACCCCCCCCCCCAGCAGGAATATTACACCCATACTCCCCCAGCAGGAATATTGCACCCATACCCCCCCAGCAGGAATATGACACCCATACCCCCCCCAGCATTACACCCATACCCCCCAGCAGGAATATTACACCCATACCCCCCCCCCCAGCAGGAATATTACACCCATACACCCCCCCCAGCAGGAATATTACACCCATACCCCCCCCAGCAGGAATATTACACCCATACTCCCCCCAGCAGGAATATTACACCCATACTCCCCCCCAGCAGGAATATTACACCCATACTCCCCCCAGCAGGAATATTACACCCATACCCCCCCCCAGCAGGAATATTACACCCAAACCCCCCCAGCAGGAATATTACACCCATACTCCCCCCCCCCAGCAGGAATATTACACCCATACCCCCCCCCCCCGGCAGGAATATTACACCCATACCCCCCCCCCCGGCAGGAATATTACACCCATACACCCCCCCCAGCAGGAATATTATACTAAGTGCTCTGTGAATCCAGAGCCATAGGGCCAGATTCTCAAAGAGATACGACGTCGTATCTCTCTGTTTCTGAGCCCGGGTATCTATGCGACTGGTTCTTAGAATCAGTTAGGCATAGATACGGCGTAGATCCGACTGGCGTAAGTCACTTACACCGTCGGATCTTAAATGCAATACTACGCCGGCCGCTAGGTGGCGTTCCCGTCGATTTCTGCATCGAATATGCAAATGAGCCTGATACGCCGATTCCCGAACGACGTTGCGCGCCGTCGACGTAGTTCACGTAGTTTGCGTACGCGGAAGGTTACCCCTGCTAGAAGGAGGGGCAACCTTGCGTCGGTCCGGCGTACGCCATGTTAGGTATGGACGTCGGGACAGCGGCGCGTTTTTCCGTCGTTTACGTAACGCGTCGCGAATGGGCCTGTACGTTAATGACGTTGCCGTCGTATTCGCTGTATTTGCGGCGTACGCTGGAGCATGCGCAGTGGCCTACGTTTAAGGCCGGCGCATGCGCAGTTCGTTCGGCACGGGGGCGCGCTTAATTTAAATACAGCACGCCCCCCCCCCCCCCCTCCTTCCCTATTTGAATTACGCCGTCCCCTTTACGCTACGCCGACGCAAATTACGGAGCAAGTGCCTTTGAGAATACGGCACTTGCCCGTAAAAACTGCGTTGGCGCAGCGTAAATGGGGTACGATACGCTACACCGCGAATACGCCATTTTTTTTTAAGAATCTGGTCCATAGTCGGTAAGCCATGTCCATCCTGTGTAGGTGGGCGTGTATCAGTGTCTATAATGATTTCCCATATCCCTGGATGTTGTGTCCTTCAAGATTAGTGATGAGCGGAATACGCCATATTCGATTTCGCGACATTTCGCGAATATTTCGAAGAATATTCGCGAATATTTCGAAGAATATTCGCGAATATTCGTTAATATCGAATATTCGTGATATTTTATAAAAAAAAAAAATTGCGAATTTTCGCCAATGCGAATTTTTGCGATTTTTTTATTTATTTTTTTTATAAAATATCACGAATATTCGATATTTACGAATATTCGGTATATTTTATAAAAAAAAAAAAGCGAAATTTCACATATGCGGTCGCGAATATTCGTTAATATCGAATATTCGTGATATTTTATAAAAAAATTTAAAAAAATATAAAATTGCGAATTTTCGCCAATGTGAAATTTCGCTAATGCTAAATTTCGCGATTTTTTTTTTTTTTATAAAATATCACGAATATTCGATATTTACGAATATTCGCTATATATTTTATAAAAAAAAAATAGCGAAATTTCGCATATGCGAAAGCGAAAATGATTGCGAAATTTCGCTATTTTTTTTTTGGATAAAATATCACGAATATTCGATATTTACGAATATTCGGTATATTTTATAAAAAAAAAAAAAAAGTGAAATTTCACATATGCGGTCGCGAATATTCGTTAATATCGAATATTCGTGATATTTTATAAAAAAAAAAAAAATTGCGAATTTTCGCCAATGCGAATTTTTGCGATTTTTTTTTTTTTTTTTTTTTTTTATAAAATATCACGAATATTCGATATTTACGAATATTCTGTATATTTTATAAAAAAAAAAAAGCGAAATTTCACATATGCGGTCGCGAATATTCGTTAATATCGAATATTCGTGATATTTTATAAAAAAATTAAAAAAAATATAAAATTGCGAATTTTCGCCAATGTGAAATTTCGCTAATGCAAAATTTCGCGATTTTTTTTTTTTTTATAAAATATCACGAATATTCGATATTTACGAATATTCGGTATATTTTATAAAAAAAAAAAAACAGCGAAATTTCACATATGCGGTCGCGAATATTCGTTAATATCGAATATTCGTGATATTTTATAAAAAAAAAAAATGCGAAATTTCGCTAATGCAAAATTTCGCGTTTTTTTTTATTTTTTTTATAAAATATCACGAATATTCGGTATATTTTATAAAAGAAAAAAAAAAAAAAAGCGAAATTTCACATATGCGGTCGCGAATATTCGTTGCGAAATTGATTGCGACTTTTTTTGCGAAATTTATTGCGAAATTTATTGCGAAATTTGAAAAATACGAATATTCGAAATAGCGAATATTCGCCGCGATATTCGAGATATTCGCAAATACTCGAATATGCAATATTCGTAGCGAATATTCGCAATGCGAATATTCGTGAGCAACACTATTCAAGATGTACATCTAAGAGTCTTGTAAAGATACCCCACACTCCCCGCCTCCACCACCAATTGTGGGAGAGAGTTCCACATCCTTATTGCCCTGACACTGAAGAACACCCCCCCCCCCCCCCTACACAGCTTGAGATGTAACAGCTTTTCCTCCAGTCTCATTGTGTGGCCCCCGGGCCCTTTTAAATGTTTGGGGGTGTGGTGGAAACGTGAGATTGGCATTAGAGTTGTCCCGATACCACGTTTTTAGGACTGAGTACAAGTACCAATACTTTTTTTCATGTAGTCGCCGATACCGAATACCGATACTTTTTTTAAATGTGTCCCCAAATGCAGCCATGTCCCTCCAGCTATGTCCCCCACATATGCAGCCATGTCCCTCCAGCTATGTCCCCCACATATGCAGCCATGTCCCTCCAGCCATGTCCCCCACATATGCAGCCATGTCCCTCCAGCCATGTCCCCCACATATGCAGCCATGTCCCCCCAGCCATGTCCCTCACATATGCAGCCATGTCCCTCTAGCCATGTCCCTCACATATGCAGCCATGTCCCCCCAGCCATGTCCCCCACATATGCAGCCATGTCTCTCCAGCCATGTCCCTCACATATGCAGCCATGTCCCTTCAGCCATGTCCCTCACATATGCAGCCATGTCCCTTCAGCCATGTCCCCCACATATGCAGCCATGTCCCCCCAGCCATGTCCCTCACATATGCAGCCATGTCCCTCTAGCCATGTCCCTCACATATGCAGCCATGTCCCTCTAGCCATGTCCCTCACATATGCAGCCATGTCCCCCCAGCCATGTCCCCCACATATGCAGCCATGTCTCTCCAGCCATGTCCCTCACATATGCAGCCATGTCCCTTCAGCCATGTCCCCCACATATGCAGCCATGTCCCTCCAGCCATGTCCCCCACATATGCAGCCATGTCCCTCCAGCCATGTCCCCCACATATAGTATATGTAAAGTTAGTGGGGAGTGGGAGAGTTACGCGGCTCCCATTCCCAGATTCCGATAAGCCCACCGCCCGCAGACCCCGACAGTCAAAGGACAGGGTTGTCGGGAAGGGGCCCTTGTCCTCATCAACATGGGGGCAAGGTGCTTTGCCCCCATGCACCCACCCCCCCATGTTGATGTCAGGCGGCATTGGTACGGCTCAGGAGGGGGGGGCGGGGGCGCTCGCTCGTCCCCACCCCCATTTCCTGACCGCCTGGGCTGGTGCTCGGATAAGGGTCTGGTATGGATTTAGGGGGGGGGCTAGCGCGGCGAAACTAGGGTTGCCACCTGTTCGGGATTCACCCGGACAGTTCGGGTTTGGAATCATGCGTTCGGGTTTCAGACTGTGTGAGACCCGGACACATTGTTCAGACCAGACTGAGTCTCCCACCGTCTTTAAGTATGCTAAGGTACATCAAGGTCCTCAGAGGGGGGAACTCTGTGGAGTCTGATGTAAAGGGGGAACTCTGTGGACTCTGATGTAAAGGGGGAACTCTGTGGACTCTGATGTAAAGGGGGAACTCTGTGAAAACTAATGTAAAGGGGGAACTCTGTGAAAACTAATGTAAAGGGGGAACTCTGTGGACTCTAATGTAAAGGGGGAACTCTGTGGACTCTAATGTAAAGGGGGAACTCTGTGGACTCTGATGTAAAGGGGGAACTCTGTGGACTCTAATGTAAAGGGGGAACTCTGTGGACTCTGATGTAAAGGGGGAACTCTGTGGAGTCTGATGTAAAGGGGGAACTCTGTGAAGTCTGATGTAAAGGGGGAACTCTGTGGACTCTGATGTAAAGGGGGAACTCTGTGGACTCTGATGTAAAGGGGGAACTCTGTGAAGTCTGATGTAAAGGGGGAACTCTGTGGACTCTGATGTAAAGGGGGAACTCTGTGGACTCTGATGTAAAGGGGGAACTCTGTGGACTCTGATGTAAAGGGGGAACTCTGTGGACTCTGATGTAAAGGGGGAACTCTGTGGAGTCTGATGTAAAGGGGGAACTCTGTGGACTCTGATGTAAAGGGGGAACTCTGTGGACTCTAATGTAAAGGGGGAACTCTGTGGACTCTGATGTAAAGGGGGAACTCTGTGGACTCTGATGTAAAGGGGGAACTCTGTGGACTCTAATGTAAAGGGGGAACTCTGTGGACTCTGATGTAAAGGGGGAACTCTGTGGAGTCTGATGTAAAGGGGGAACTCTGTGAAGTCTGATGTAAAGGGGGAACTCTGTGGACTCTGATGTAAAGGGGGAACTCTGTGGACTCTAATGTAAAGGGGGAACTCTGTGGTCTGATGTAAAGGGGGAACTCTGATGTAAAGGGGGAACTCTGTGGACTCTGAAAGGGGGAACTGTAAAGGGGGAACTCTGTGGACTCTAAAAGGGGGAACTGTAAAGGGGGAACTCTGTGGACTCTGATGTAAAGGGGGAACTCTGTGGAGTCTGATGTAAAGGGGGAACTCTGTGAAGTCTGATGTAAAGGGGGAACTCTGTGGACTCTGATGTAAAGGGGGAACTCTGTGGACTCTAATGTAAAGGGGGAACTCTGTGGACTCTGATGTAAAGGGGGAACTCTGTGAACTCTGATGTAAAGGGGGACTCTGATGTAAAGGGGGAACTCTGTGGACTCTAATGTAAAGGGGGAACTCTGTGGACTCTGATGTAAAGGGGGGAACTCTGTGGACTCTGATGTAAAGGGGGGAACTCTGTGGACTCTGATGTAAAGGGGGGAACTCTGTGGATTCTGATGTAAAGGGGGAACTCTGTGGACTCTGATGTAAAGGGGGGACTCTGTGGAGTCTGATGTAAAGGAGGAACTCTGTGGACTCTGATGTAAAGGGGGAACTCTGTGGACTCTGATGTAAAGGGGGAACTCTGTGGACTCTGATGTAAAGGGGGAACTCTGTGGACTCTGATGTAAAGGGGGAACTCTGTGGACTCTGATGTAAAGGGGGAACTCTGTGGAGTCTGATGTAAAGGGGGAACTCTGTGGAGTCTGATGTAAAGGGGGAACTCTGTGGACTCTGATGTAAAGGGGGAACTCTGTGGACTCTGATGTAATGGGGGGAACTCTGTGGACTCTGGTGTAAAGGGCGAACTCTGTGGACTCTGATGTAAAGGGGGGAACTCTGTGGCCCGTTTTTTTTTTTTTTAAACGTCGGTGGGCATGAGGAATTATAAATGTTCATCGTTGATTGCGAGAGTTCAGTTCCGCTTTAAGATTTCCCTTCGGCGGGCGCAATGTAAACAAATGTCCACTAGATGTCACCAAAGGCACAGGAGAAATTCTCCCAGACTTTGGAAATAATTACATTTGTTCATGAAAAGTGTTTTTGTGTATTTATATCCACTTAAGGACCGCCTCCTGCAGATATACGCCGGCAGAATGGCACGGCTGGGCACATCCACGTACAGGTACGTCCCGTCCTAGTACCCAGCCGTGGGTCGCGGGCGTGCGGACCCGATCGTCGATGAAGTCCTGCGATCGGTCCCCGGAGGTGAAGAACGGGGAGAGCCGCGTGTAAACACACCTTCCTCGTGCTTCTCTGTGGCGGCGTCATCGATCGCGTCATCCCTTTTATAGGGCTACACAATCGATGACGTCACAACTACAGCCCCGCCCCCGTACAGTTAGAAACACACATGAGGTCACACATAACCCCTACAGCTTAGGGGTTAACTCCCAAACTGCCATTGCCATTTTCACAGTAATCAGTGCATTTTTTTTAGCACTTATTGCTGTAAAAAAGGACAACGGTCCCAAAAATGTGTCAAAATTGTCCGAACTGTCCGCTGTAATGTCGCAGTCACGAAAAAAATCGCTGATCGCCGCCATTAGTAGTAAAAAACAAAAAAAAATGCAATAAAACAACCCCCTATTTTGTAAACGCTATCAATTTTGCGCAAACCAACCGATAAACGCTTATTGCGATTTTTTTTTTTTACCAAAAATAAGTAGAAGAAGAATACGTATCGCCCTAAACTGAGGGGAAAATCTTTTTTTATATATTTTTAGGGATATTTATTGTAGAATTTTTTTTTTTTTTTTTTAAATTGTCGCTCTATTTTTGTTTATAGCGCCAAAAAAAAATAAAAACCGCCGAGGTGATCAAATACCACCAAAAGAAATCTCTATTCGTGGGGGAAAAAGGACGCCAATTTTGTGTGGGAGTCACGTCGCACGGCCGCGCAATTGTCTGTTAAAGCGACGCGGCGCCGAATCGCAAAACCAGGAATGCCGCGCTGACAGTAAAAACACATTTTTTGCCGGTGTAGTAAAAACAATCTCGACCAATGAAATTCCTCGGCCGCGCGACTTGCGGTGCGTCGACGTCACGAAACAGCTGTCCGCGGGGGTTTACCGCGCATTCGCGAACTTCGCCGTTTTTTTTTTATCAAGCATGCGCGTATGCGATTTTCGGGGTCCGGAAAAATTATAGGCCCGAGTGGGGGGGGGGGGGGGGGCGGCGATTTGTTTAAGCTCCTCATCGGCAGCGCCGCGTCCAGCCCCGCCCCCGCCCCTAGGCTGTTCTTTATACCAACTCCGTACCGAAGTGAAGTGGGAGATAGAGCGGTGCTTGGAGAGGGGGTGGGGGCGTCCATCCCACCCCCCTCCCACTTTCGTTTGGAACGGGTTAGTAGAAAGAACAGCCTAGGGGCGGGGTCGGGGGCGGGGCTGGACGCGACGCTGCCCATGACGGGTTTAAACAAATCGCCGCCCCGCCCACCCGCTCAGGGCTATTATTTTCCTGGACCCCTGAAAATTGCGCATGCGCAATAAAACAGCACCTGTGTTTCCCAGACCTAATGGCAGCTGTGCCCGCATCATCAAAAGGCAGCGCGTTTCTGAAAATGCGCACTTTGCCTTCCCGCGCCACAAGTGGTGTTAGCGAGCCCCCCCCCCCCCCCGGTACAAGGGTAGCCTCCACCGGAGTGCAGCCAATCAACTTGAAGACGTTTTTGAAGGAACAGAGGGCAGAAACGCGTAAAAAAAAGGGGGGAACGTCGCGCCAGCGGTGCCAACATTTCTCGATGGCGGCAGCGGCTGAGCGTTTTTTTTGAACCGCGCATCACTAAACGCGCCCCCAAAAATAAATGCTACTTGAGCTTCTTTGGCGCCTATTCAAGGAAATGGGCCGTCGCTCGACAAACGTCGCCAAAGAACGCAAAACGCGAAGCTTGTGAGAATGGAGCCTGCGTTTTCGAAGCTAGGAGCTGATTGGTTGTTAGGGGCAACGTCATCATTTGGGCCGGAACTTGTCTGAGACGCTCCCCTCCCCCCGTCTCTCAGGGATTGGGGAATTCTGGGAGTATTATTATGGGGAACGCACGCGCTTTCATTGTCTTATTACCCGATCGATGTGCGATTCGATCGCATTGATCGGATTTTGCTAATCGTCTAATAGCCATGACTTCCTTTCCGATCAGTTTAGGCTTCGATCGGCCAGGGCCGAATATTATCAATCAATTGAATCCGATCAGATCGATTATGAGGCGACAGATGCAATCAGATAACTATTGATTTTATATTCCCTGCCCCCCCCCCCCCCGTGTGGCATATTGATGAAATGGGTGATTGGTTACAGATCGGTTATTCCTATCGGATCAGGAAAATGATGATTTATTGATGGGTGTATGGCCGCCATTAGTGTACAGGGGGGGGGGGGGTTGTACAGTGATGATGATGACGGGGGGGGAGGGGGGGGGACAGGTTCTCTTTGTGGGATGGGCTGTGACTGTGCTGCCATGGTAACCAGTAACAATGGCTGCTGCTGGGGAGGGCGGGGCCTGAGGGGGCGGGGATTTTACTGCCTGACTCGTCTGTTTACACCTCCGACAGTTTCTACGGCAACCGGAGACACTTCCTGAGATTTCCTGCAGTGACAACGTCGGGAGAGAGCTGAAGAGCGAGCGAGAGGTGACACAAGAGAGACCTCATCCCCTATACTGTCCTCTATACTGCCTGCTCCATCATCTCTGTCCTCTATACTGCCCGCTCCATCATCTCTGTCCTCTATACTGCCCACTCCATCATCTCTGTCCTCTATACTGCCCACTCCATCATCTCTGTCCTCTATACTGCCCACTCCATCATCTCTGTCCTCTATACTGCCCGCTCCATCATCTCTGTCCTCTATACTGCCCACTCCATCATCTCTGTCCTCTATACTGCCCACTCCATCATCTCTGTCCTCTATACTGCCCACTCCATCATCTCTGTCCTCTATACTGCCCGCTCCATCATCTCTGTCCTCTATACTGCCCACTCCATCATCTCTGTCCTCTATACTGCCGCTCCATCATCTCTGTCCTCTATACTGCCCGCTCCATCATCTCTGTCCTCTATACTGCCCACTCCATCATCTCTGTCCTCTATACTGCCTGCTCCATCATCTCTGTCCTCTATACTGCCCACTCCATCATCTCTGTCCTCTATACTGCCCACTCCATCATCTCTGTCCTCTATACTGCCTGCTCCATCATCTCTGTCCTCTATACTGCCCACTCCCATCATCTCTGTCCTCTATACTGCCCACTCCATCTCCCTCTATCTGCCCATCTCTGTCCTCTATACTGCCCGCTCATACTGTCATCTCTGTCCTCTATACTGCCCACTCCATCATCTCTGTCCTCTATACTGCCCACTCCATCATCTCTGTCCTCTATACTGCCCTCCATCATCTCTGCTCTATACTGCCCATCATCTCTGTCCTCTATACTGCCCGCTCCACTCCTGTCCTCTATCTGCCCATCTCTGTCCTCTATACTGCCCACTCCCCATCATCTCTGCTCCTGCCCATCATCTCTGTCCTCTATACTGCCCGCTCAGTCATCTCTGTCCTCTATACTGCCCACTCCATCATCTCTGTCCTCTATACTGCCCACTCCATCATCTCTGTCCTCTATACTGCCCGCTCCATCATCTCTGTCCTCTATACTGCCCACTCCATCATCTCTGTCCTCTATACTGCCCACTCCATCATCTCTGTCCTCTATACTGCCCACTCCATCATCTCTGTCCTCTATACTGCCCACTCCATCATCTCTGTCCTCTATACTGCCTGCTCCATCATCTCTGTCCTCTATACTGCCCGCTCCATCATCTCTGTCCTCTATACTGCCCACTCCATCATCTCTGTCCTCTATACTGCCTGCTCCATCATCTCTGTCCTCTATACTGCCCACTCCATCATCTCTGTCCTCTATACTGCCCACTCCATCATCTCTGTCCTCTATACTGCCCATCATCTCTGTCCTCTATACTGCCATCATCTCTGTCCTCTATACTGCCTCCATCATCTCTGTCCTCTATACTGCCCATCCATCATCTGTCCTCTATACTATCATCTCTGTCCTCTATACTGCCTCCATCATCTCTGTCCTCTATACTGCCCGCTCCATCATCTCTGTCCTCTATACTGCCCGCTCCATCATCTCTGTCCTCTATACTGCCCGCTCCATCATCTCTGTCCTCTATACTGCCCGCTCCATCATCTCTGTCCTCTATACTGCCCGCTCCATCATCTCTGTCCTCTATACTGCCCGCTCCATCATCTCTGTCCTCTATACTGCCCGCTCCATCATCTCTGTCCTCTATACTGCCCGCTCCATCATCTCTGTCCTCTATACTGCCCGCTCCATCATCTCTGTCCTCCATACTGCCCGCTCCATCATCTCCGTCCTCTATACTGCCTGCTCCATCATCTCTGTCCTCTATACTGCCCGCTCAGTCATCTCTGTCCTCTATACTGCCCGCTCCATCATCTCTGTCCTCTATACTGCCCGCTCCATCATCTCTGTCCTCTATACTGCCTGCTCCATCATCTCTGTCCTCTATACTGCCTGCTCCATCATCTCTGTCCTCCATACTGCCAGGCGAGCCTGTCTGTGGTTGCACAGAGAAACTCAGGATCTGTAGGAGGAGTTCTGTCCTCCACTCTGCTGCTGGCTGCTGAGACAAGCGGGGGGGGCACTGCAATGGAAATGGCCCGGTGGGCCGGATCCGGCCCGTGGTCCTTGTGATCTACTCAGACAGTTTTATACATGAGTTTTGTTTTCGTCCCCAGGAAATGTCTGACCCCGAGGAAGACGTGTTGGAGGAGGAGGAGGAAGCTCAGAGTCCTGCAGAGGAGGCCGATGAGGATGCCGAGGCCGGAGAAGAGGAGGAAACGGGAGAGGAGAAGGAAGGAGAAGAGAAAGAAGAAGGAGAGGAGGAGGAGGAGCCAAAAAAACAGGAGGTGAGGCATAAAATAAAGCGGGGGTGGGGTGGGGTGGGGTGGGGGGGGGAGGAATCCGATGCTCCGGGTACCTTATTGATTTTTTCCCCCCTTTTGTCTCAACTTTGACAAGTCGCTTTAAACTGATCTCATCTGCAGACAGAAGTTCATTCTTTGATCTGTAGATGAAGAAACAGAAAGATACAAATAATGAAACAATGTTTCTTTTTCTGTTTCAGCGGCTGAGCGATGTTGTTGATAAACATTGCCCTTTTTTTTTCTTTACATCTCCAATTGCCGGGAAGTGCCCGGGTCTAACTGCGCATGCGCATCACAACAGGTGAGTTCACGATCAGCTGTTGTGTCGGCGAGACGGCGCCTGCGCACAATAGCGGCCGCTTCTGGATAGAAGACAGCGGCGCTGCCGAGGCGCGTTTATGACGGTGAGGGGCGGATTTTTACATGATGGGGCCGGATTATTAAATGATGGGCGGTGCCGCTAAAATGGGGGCGGGTTTTTTAATTAAATACTCGTTTTTCAGCATTGCCCATCATTTAATAATCCGCCCCCATCGTGTACTAATCCGCCCCCATCGTGTACTAATCCGCCCCCCCATCATGTACTAATCCGCCCCCATCATGTACTAATCCGCCCCCATCATGTACTAATCCGCCCCCCATCATGTACTAATCCGCCCCCATCATGTACTAATCCGCCCCCCCATCATGTACTAATCCGCCCCCATCATGTACTAATCCGCCCCCCCATCATGTACTAATCCGCCCCCATCATGTACTAATCCGCCCCCATCATGTAATAATCCGCCCCCATCATGTAATAATCCGCCCCCATCATGTACTAATCCACCCCCATCATGTACTAATCCACCCCCATCATGTAATAATCCGCCCCCATCATGTAATAATCCCCCCCATCATGCCCCCATCATGTACTAATCCACCCCCCATCATGTACTAATCCACCCCCCCCCCATCATGTAATATCATCCGCCCCCCATCATGTAATAATCCGCCCCCATCGTGTACTAATCCGCCCCCCATCATGTACTAATCCGCCCCCCATCATGTACTAATCCGCCCCCCATCATGTACTAATCCGCCCCCATCATGTACTAATCCGCCCCCCATCATGTACTAATCCGCCCCCCATCATGTACTAATCCGCCCCCCATCATGTACTAATCCGCCCCCCATCATGTACTAATCCACCCCCATCATGCCCCCCATCATGTACTAATCCGCCCCCCCCATCATGTACTAATCCGCCCCCCCATCATCCACCCCCATCATGTACTAATCCGCCCCCCATCATCCCCCCCATCATGTAATAATCCGCCCCCATAATCCGCCCCCCGTGTATCATGTACTAATCCGCCCCCCGTGTACATCATGTACTAATCCGCCCCCCATCATGTACTAATCCGCCCCCCATCATGTAATCCGCCCCCAATCCGCCCCCATCATAATCCAATCCCCCCCATCATGTACTAATCCGCCCCCATCATGTACTAATCCGCCCCCATCATGTACTATAATCCGCCCCCCATCATGTACTAATCCGCCCCCCATCATGTACTAATCCGCCCCCCATCATGTACTAATCCGCCCCCACCCCCCCTCCGCCATCATGTACTAATCCGCCCCCCATGTAATAATCATCATGTACTAATCCGCCCCCCCATCATGATGTACTAATCCGCCCCCCATCATGTACTAATCCCCCCCCATCATGCCCCCATCATGTAATAATCCGCCCCCATCATGTAATAATCCGCCCCCCATCATGTACTAATCCCCCCCATCATGCCCCCCCCCATCCCCCCATCATGTACTAATCCGCCCCCCCCATCATGTACTAATCCGCCCCCCACATGTACCCGCCCCCCATCATGTAATCCGCCCTCAATCCGCCCCCCCCATCATGTACTAATCCGCCCCCATCATGTGTACTAATCCCCCCCATCTTGCCCCCATTGTGTACCCCCATCATGTACTAATCCACCCCCATCATGCCCCCCCCATCATAATCCGTACTAATCCGCCCCCATCATGTACTAATCCGCCCCCACATGTACCCCCATCATGTACTCCGCCCCCATCATCCGCCCCCATCATGTACTAATCCGCCCCCCATCATGTACTAATCCGCCCCCATCATGTACTAATCCGCCCCCCATCATGTACTAATCCGCCCCCCATCATGTACTATCCGCCCCCCCAATCCGCCCCCATCATGTACTAATCCGCCCCCCATCATGTACTAATCCGCCCCCATCATGTACTAATCCGCCCCCCATCATGTACTAATCCGCCCCCCCATCATGTACTAATCCGCCCCCCCATCATGTACTAATCCGCCCCCCATCATGTAATCCGCCCCCCCCAATCCGCCCCCATCATGTACTAATCCGCCCCCCATCATGTACTAATCCGCCCCCCCATCATGTACTAATCCGCCCCCATCATGTACTAATCCACCCCCCATCATGTACTAATCCGCCCCCATCATGTACTATAATCCGCCCCCCATCATGTACTAATCCGCCCCCCATCATGTACTAATCCACCCCCATCATGTAATAATCCCCCATGTACTATCCGCCCCCCCATAATCCGTATGTAATAATCCGCCCCCATCATGTAATAATCCGCCCCCGTGTACATCCGCCCCGCATAATCCGTACTAATCCGCCCCCATTGTGTACTTGTACCGCCCCCATCCGCCCCCATAATCCACCCCCATCATGTACTAATCCGCCCCCATCGTGTACTAATCCCCCCCATCATGTACTAATCCGCCCCCATCATGTAATAATCCGCCCCCATCATGTACTAATCCGCCCCCCATATGTACTAATCCGCCCCCATTATGTACATGTACCGCCCCCATCCGCCCCCATGTACTAATCCGCCCCCATCATGTACTAATCCGCCCCCATCATGTACTAATCCGCCCCCCCAATCCGCCCCCATCATGTAATCCGCCCCCAATCCGCCCCCCTCATGTAATAATCCGCCCCCATGTACTAATCCGCCCCCCATCATGTACTAATCCGCCCCCCATCATGTAATAATCCGCCCCCATAATAATAATCCGCCCCCCATCATGTACTAATCCGCCCCCCATCAATGTACTAATCATGTACTAATCCGCCCCCATCATGTACTAATCCGCCCCCCCCATCATGTACTAATCCGCCCCCATCATGTACTAATCCGCCCCCCCATCATGTAATAATCCACCCCCATCATGCCCCCCATCATGTAATAATCCGCCCCCATAATCCGCCCCCATCATGTACCGCCATCATGTACTAATCCGCCCCCCATCATGTACTAATCCACCCCCATCATGCCCCCCATCCGCCCCCATGTACTAATCCGCCCCCATCATGTATGTAATAATCCGCCCCCATAATCCGCCCCCCATCATGTACTATAATCTTGTACTAAAATCCCCCCCCATCTGCCCCCCCCATATGTAATAATCCGCCCCCATGTACTAATCCGCCCCCCATCGTGTATGTACTAATCCGCCCCCCATCACCCCCATGTACTAATCCGCCCCCATCATGTAATAATCCGCCCCCCATCATGTACTAATCCGCCCCCCCATCATGTACTAATCCGCCCCCATCATGTACTAATCCGCCCCCATCGTGTATGTATGTAATAATCCGCCCCCATCGTGTATGTAATCCGCCCCTACCCCCATCATGTACTAATCCGCCCCCCATCTTGTATGTACCGCCCCCATTATGTAATAAACCGCCCCCCTCATGTAATAATCCGCCCCCATCATGTACTAATCCGCCCCCCATCATGTACTAATCCGCCCCCCGTGTACATCACCCCATCATGTACTAATCCGCCCCCATCATGTACTAATCCGCCCCCCCCCCCATCATGTACTAATCCGCCCCCCCATCATGTACTAATCCGCCCCCATCATGTACTAATCCGCCCCCATCATGTAATAATCTAATCCGCCCGTATCGTGCTAAAACCGCAGGCCCCCCATCATGCCCGTCCCCCATCGCCGTCTCACGTCAGCGGATCCCAAACTCAGCTGTTGTGATGCGCATGCGCAGTACGTCCCGGGCACTATTTGACGCCCCCATCATGGCCCCCATCATGGCCCCCCATCATGGCCCCCCCATCATGGCCCCATCTTGCTAATCCGCCCCCACTTTTTGACAGAACACCGGGACTTTGTTTACACCTCAGCTGTCAGCAGGGGGAACCTCATGGCTGCTTCTAAATAATTGAACTATTTTTTTTCGTGAATTTTTCAGCCTCCGCCCCACGTGCCGCTAACCGAAGAAATGCTGAAGGAAGGGCTGACCCTGCTGTGCAAGACAGGAAACGGCCTCGCTCATGCCTTCGTCAAGCTGGAAGTTAAAGATAAGTAAGTCCCTGTAAGAAATCACAATCCGGGGGGGGGCAGAGGAGAGATCTGGGGGTCTTATAGATCCCACAGGTCTCCATAAAGAGGACCTGTCACTGCCCTATTACTATTACAAGGGACGTTGTTCATTCCTTATGATGGCAATAAAGTTAATTCAAGAAAATGAGACAATGTAAAAAAAAATAAAAAAAAATGTTTTAAAGAAAGAATACAATAATAGTAATACATTAAAAATAATAAGACAGTGTAAAAATAAACAAACAAATAAATAATACAAGAATAACAATAAAAAATAAATAAAATAAGACAGTGTAACTTATATATATATAAAAGAAATAATACAATAATAGGTTAATAAAATAAAATAAACAATAAGACCGTGTAAAAAATAAACAAATAAATAAAATAAAAATAAATAAAATAAAAATAAATAAAATAAGACAATGTAAAAAAATTGTAGGGCACCAATGTAGGGCACCAATGTAGGGCACCATTGTAGGACACCAATGTAGGGCACCAATGTAGGACACCAATGTAGGACACCAATGTAGGGCACCAATGTAGGACACCAATGTAGGACACCAATGTAGGGCACCAATGTAGGGCACCATTGTAGGACACCAATGTAGGGCACCAATGTACAATGTAGGGCACCAATGTAGGTACCATTGTAGGATTGTAGGAATGTAGGGCAATGTAGGGCACCAAGTAGGGCACCAATGTAGGGCACCATTGTACCAATGTAGACACCACATGTAGGACAATGTAGGGTAGGACCAATGTAGGGCAATGTGTAGGACACCAATGTAATGGTAGGGCACCATTGTAGGACACCAATGTAGGGCACCAATGTAGGGCACCAATGTAGGGCACCAATGTAGGACACCATTGTAGGACACCAATGTAGGGCACCAATGTAGGGCACCAATGTAGGGCACCATTGTAGGACACCAATGTAGGACACCATTGTAGGACACCAATGTAGGGCACCAATGTAGGGCACCAATGTAGGACACTAATGTAGGACACCATTGTAGGACACCAATGTAGGGCACCATTGTAGGGCACCAATGTAGGACACTAATGTAGGACACCAATGTAGGGCACTATTGTAGGACACCATTGTAGGGCACCAATGTAGGACACTAATGTAGGACACCAATGTAGGACACCAATGTAGGACACCAATGTAGGGCACCAATGTAGGGACACTAATGTAGTAGGACCACCAATGTAGGGCACCAATGTATGGGCACCATTGTAGGACACCATTGTAGGGCACCAATGTAGGACACTAATGTAGGACACCAATGTAGGACACCAATGTAGGACACCAATGTAGGGCACCAATGTAGGGCACCATTGTAGGACACCAATGTAGGGCACCAATGTAGGGCACCAATGTAGGGCACCAATGTAGGGCACCAATGTAGGGCACCAATGTAGGGCACCAATGTAGGGCACCAATGTAGGGCACAAATGTAGGACACCATTGTAGGACACCATTGTAGGGCACCAATGTAGGGCACCAATGTAGGGCACCATTGTAGGGCACCAATGTAGGGCACCAATGTAGGGCACTATTGTAGGACACCATTGTAGGACACCATTGTAGGGCACCAATGTAGGACACTAATGTAGGACACCAATGTAGGGCACCATTGTAGGGCACCATTGTAGGACACCAATGTAGGGCACCAATGTAGGACACCATTGTAGGGCACCATTGTAGGGCACCATTGTGTACTAATCCGCCCCCATCGTGTACTAATCCGCCCCCATCATGTAATAATCCGCCCCCATCATGTAATAATCCGCCCCCATCATGTAATAATCCGCCCCCATTATGTACTAATCCGCCCCCATCATGTACTAATCCGCCCCCATCATGTAATAATCCGCCCCCCATCATAATAATCCGCCCCCATAATCCGCCCCCATATGTACTAATCCGCCCCCATTATGTACTAATCCGCCCCCATTATGTACTAATCCGCCCCCATTATGTACTAATCCGCCCCCATCGTGTACTAATCCGCCCCCATCTTGTACTAATCCACCCCCATCTTGTACTAATCCGCCCCCATCTTGTACTAATCCGCCCCCATCTTGTACTAATCCGCCCCCCCATCTTGTACTAATCCGCCCCCATCTTGTACTAATCCGCCCCCATCGTGTACTAATCCGCCCCCATCTTGTACTAATCCGCCCCCATCTTGTACTAATCCGCCCCCATCGTGTACTAATCCGCCCCCATCATGTACTAATCCGCCCCCCATCATGTACTAATCCGCCCCCATCATGTACTAATCCGCCCCCATCGTGTACTAATCCGCCTCCATCGTGTACTAATCCGCCCCCATCGTGTACTAATCCGCCCCCATCTTGTACTAATCCGCCCCCATCATGTACTAATCCACCCCCATCGTGTACTAATCCGCCCCCATCTTGTACTAATCCGCCCCCATCTTGTACTAATCCACCCCCATCATGTACTAATCCGCCCCCATCTTGTACTAATCCGCCCCCATCATGTACTAATCCACCCCCATCGTGTACTAATCCGCCCCCATCTTGTACTAATCCGCCCCCATCTTGTACTAATCCGCCCCCATCTTGTACTAATCCGCCCCCTTGTATAATCCGCCCCCATTGTACTAATCCGCCCCCATCTTGTACTAATCCGCCCCATCTTGTACTAATCCACCCCCATCTTGTACTAATCCGCCCCCATCTTGTAGGACACCAATGTAGGGCACCAATGTAGGGCACCAATGTAGGACACCATTGTAGGGCACCAATGTAGGGCACCATTGTAGGACACCAATGTAGGGCACAAATGTAGGGCACCAATGTAGGGCACCATTGTAGGGCACCATTGTAGGGCACCAATGTAGTGCACCATTGTAGGGCACCATTGTAGGGCACTATTTTATGGCACCATTGTAGGGCACCATTGTAGGACACCAATGTAGGACACCATTGTAGGACACCATTGTAGGGCACCATTGTAGGACACCATTGTAGGGCACCAATGTAGGGCACCAATGTAGGGCACCAGTGTAGGGCACCATTGTAGGACACCATTGTAGGGCACTATTGTAGGGCACTATTTTATGGCACCATTGTAGGGCACCATTGTAGGACACCAATGTAGGACACCATTGTAGGACACCATTGTAGGGCACCATTGTAGGACACCATTGTAGGGCACCAATGTAGGGCACCATTGTAGGGCACCATTGTAGGGCACCATTGTAGGGCAAAATTGTAGGGCACCATTGTAGGGCACTATTGTAGGGCACTATTTTATGGCACCATTGTAGGGCACCCTTGTAGACGTATCGCTTCTCTGTTGTAAACTTTAACTTCTCTCTGCAAAATCTATAGGACACGGACACAACTATGTTAACTATTTAGACCTTTTTCTGTATGGACCCCATGGGCCACCAATTGGGCCACCAATCCAATGAACTCCCAGCTGTCACTTCCCATATGAAGTCTTCTCTGATTGGTGGAATTAGGACAATACGGGGCTGTTATGTGATATCATTTAGAAGAACAGAGTTTCTGACCCGGAATGTGACTTCTCTTCCCTGTCCCTCTTCCAGAGAGATCACCGACATCTCCATCCTGCAATCCTTCATACATCTGCGTTATGTGGATCTCTCCCAGAACACTCTCCAGGATCTCTCATCTCTGAGCGCTCTCACCCATCTCCTCAGCCTCCGTGTGGACCAGAACCGGCTGGTCAGTGCCAACGGCCTGGGAGAACTCCCCTACCTACAGAAGGCCAGCCTGGCCTCCAACAACCTACAGGACCTCTATGGGCTGTCCCACCCGCGGCTGGAGTCCCTCAACCTCATAGGTGAGTGGTGGGCACACCATAGGGGCCGCTCTGCTGGCACCCCCTGTACATCCGCACTTACAATGAGGGAGGGAGGGGCAGGACTGGGAGCCAATCAGAGGAACCGGCTGGTCAGTGCCAATGGCCTGGGAGAACTTCTCTACCTACAAAAGGCCAGCCTGGCCTCCAACAACCTACAGGACCTCCATGGGCTGTCCCACCCGCGGCTGGAGTCCCTCAACCTCATGGGTGAGTGGTGGGCCCCTATGGTGTGCTGGGGTGTCTCAGCTACCCCCCCTACAAAAATATCATGTATGATGTGAGCAGAGGCGGCTCTAGGCTTTGTGAGGCCTTAAGCAAAACTTAGACACGGGGGGGCCCCACTCGTGCCCATAATGGGTAAAAAAAGTCAAGCAAATAAAAATGGCGGCAGAAAGTTGCACGGCTCTATCACAGAGTGATTGAGCAGAGGCAAATTAGGCGGCCACGAGGCCCCTGTGAGTGCGAGGCCTTAGGTGACCACCTAATTTGCCTAATTAAAGAGCCGCCTCTAGCCAGCCTGGCCTCCAAGACCCTACAGAACCTCCATGGGTTGTCCCACCCACAGCTGGAGACCCTCAACCTCATTCATGAGTGATTGTCAAACCATAGGAGCCAGTCTGCTGGCACCCCCTGCCCTATACATCAGCACTTACAATGAGGGAGGGAGGGGCAGGACTGGGAGCCAATAGGAGGAACCAGCTGGTCAGTGCCAACAGCCTGTGAGAATTGGCCCGACCTACAAATAGCCAGACTGGCCTCCCACAACCTACAGAACCTCCATGGGCTTTCTCACCCATCGCTGGAGTCCCTCAACCCCATGGGTGAGTGATGGGCACACCAATGAGAAAGGGAGGGGCAGGACTGGGAGCCAATAGGAGGAACAAGCAAAGTGAGCAAAAGGATGACCTCTTCATTCTTCTGGGCTGGAGAGAGGGCATTCTACAGGGGATGGTCAGAGACTGCAGACATGATACAAAAGATGGTCAGAGACTGCAGACATAATAGAGGAGATGATCAGAGACTGCAGACATGACACAGGAGATGGTCAGAGACTGCAGACATGACACAGGAGATGGTCAGAGACTGCAGACATGATACAAAAGATGGTCAGAGACTGCAGACATAATAGAGGAGATGATCAGAGACTGCAGACATGACACAGGAGATGGTCAGAGACTGCAGACACAGTACAGGAGATGATCAGAGACTGCAAACATAGTACAGGAGATGGTCAGAGACTGCAGACATGATACAAAAGATGGTCAGAGACTGCAGACATAATAGAGGAGATGATCAGAGACTGCAGACATGACACAGGAGATGGTCAGAGACTGCAGACATGACACAGGAGATGGTCAGAGACTGCAGACACAGTACAGGAGATGATCAGAGACTGCAAACATAGTACAGGAGATGATCAGAGACTGCAGACATGATACATGAGATGGTCAGAGACTGCAGACATAATACAGGAGATGGTCAGAGACTGCAGACATAGTACAGGAGATGATCAGAGACTGCAGACATGATACAGGAGATGGTCAGAGACTGCAGACATAATACAGGAGATGGTCAGAGACTGCAGACATAGTACAGGAGATGATCAGAGACTGCAGACATAGTACAGGAGATGATCAGAGACTGCAGACATAATACAGGAGATGGTCAGAGACTGCAGACATGATACAGGAGATGATCAGAGACTGCAGACATGATACAGGAGATGGTCAGAGACTGCAGACATAATACAGGAGATGATCAGAGACTGCAGACATAATACAGGAGATGATCAGAGACTGCAGACATAGTACAGGAGATGATCAGAGACTGCAGACATAATACAGGAGATGGTCAGAGACTGCAGACATGATACAGGAGATGGTCAGAGACTGCAGACATAATACAGGAGATGATCAGAGACTGCAGACATAATACAGGAGATGATCAGAGACTGCAGACATAATACAGGAGATGATCAGAGACTGCAGACATAGTACAGGAGATGATCAGAGACTGCAGACATAATACAGGAGATGGTCAGAGACTGCAGACATGATACAGGAGATGGTCAGAGACTGCAGACATAATACAGGAGATGATCAGAGACTGCAGACATAGTACAGGAGATGATCAGAGACTGCAGTTATGATACAGGAGATGGTCAGAGACTGCAGAGGTGGTCAGAGACTTCAGACATGATACAGGAGATGGTCAGAGACTTGGGGTATGCTACAAGAGATAGTAAGAGACTGTAGACATACTATAGGAGTTGTTGGGAGACTGGGGACATAGTTCAGGAGCCTTAGATTGGACAAACAAAGTAATGGCTGCAGGGCCCCTGAGGGCTGCACTAGAAGTGCCCAAAAGGCCACAAGTTGGGCACCAGGGCTATGATATGATTGGGGGGGGGGGGGTGTAGACAAATCGTCAGCCCAACATAATTATTATTGTATGGGCCATCACACCTACCTATTGGAGACACTGGGCCATCACACCTACCTATTGGAGACACTGGGCCATCACACCTACCTATTGGAGACACTGGGCCATCACACCTACCTATTGGAGACACTGGGCCATCACACCTACCTATTGGAGACACTGGGCCATCACACCTACCTATTGGAGAGGTATTTAGCTAATAAATTTAGATTTTTGCCCGGAGTTCGGCTTTAAGTACCACGTTTCGGTAGACAAATGTTAAATATCTGAGGTGACAACTCCGAATCGAGTCTTCCTAGAAGATCTCCGTCGCTCGGCACGAGGGTCCCCATTGTATCCTATGGTGGCCATTCACACGAGCGCCGCGGCCGGAACAAGTCCATGGGCTTCTTTGGGGCAGAGCGCCGTGTTTTGGGGCCCCTACAGACTTCAATAGGAGTGCCAGAAAAACGTGGCTTCTCCTTCCTCTAGTACGATCATCAGCGCCATCTAGTGGTCATAACGCAGTATTTCTTTTGATTGAAGCATTTCAGAAAAGATGCCACATTTTGGCCACTAGATGGAGCTGACGATCATAATTCATAATTCTATTACAAACAATCCGGAAAACATTTGTGGTTCCTGAACCTTCAATACAGGAGACCAACACGTCTCGCCTACTTACCTCTCTGACTCTCTCCTCAGGGAATAAACTGCGTACATTGGAGAGCCTCAACTGCATTAATCTGTACAGTCTGCACACTCTGGAACTACGAGCCAATCATCTGCAGAGCACAGCCGGACTTCACCTGCCAAACCTGCGTAACCTATACCTGGTGAGTTTAGGGACAGAAATGTGATTGCCACCAAAATATATATATATATCTGTATGTACCACCACACCTACCTACTGGGGACACTGGGCCATCACACCTACCTACTGGGGACACTGGGCCATCACACCTACCTACTGAGGAAACTGGGCCACCACACCTACCTACTGGGGACACTGGGCCATCACACCTACCTACTGGGGACACTGGGCCATCACACCTACCTACTGAGGACACTGGGCCATCATACCTACCTACTGGGGACACTGGGCCATCATACCTACCTACTGGGGACACTGGGCCATCATACCTACCTACTGGGGACACTGGGCCATCACACTTACCTACTGGGGACACTGGGCCATCATACCTACCTACTGAGGACACTGGGCCATCACACCTACCTACTGGGGACACTGGGCCATCACACCTACCTACTGGGGACACTGGGCCATCACACCTACCTACTGAGGAAACTGGGCCACCACACTTACCTACTGGGGACACTGGGCCATCATACCTACCTACTGAGGACACTGGGCCATCACACTTACCTACTGAGGACACTGGGCCATCACACCTACCTACTGAGGACACTGGGCCATCATACCTACCTACTGAGGACACTGGGCCATCATACCTACCTACTGGGGACACTGGGCCATCACACTTACCTACTGGGGACACTGGGCCATCATACCTACCTACTGAGGACACTGGGCCATCATACCTACCTACTGAGGACACTGGGCCATCACACCTACCTACTGAGGACACTGGGCCATCACACTTACCTACTGAGGACACTGGGCCATCACACCTACCTACTGAGGACACTGGGCCATCACACTTACCTATTGGGGACACTGGACCATCACACTTACCTACTGGGGACACTGGACCATCACACCTACCTACTGGGGACACTGGGCCATCATACCTACCTACTGAGGACACTGGGCCATCACACCTACCTACTGAGGACACTGGGCCATCATACCTACCTACTGAGGACACTGGGCCATCACACCTACCTACTGAGGACACTGGGCCATCACACTTACCTACTGAGGACACTGGGCCATCACACTTACCTACTGGGGACACTGGGCCATCATACCTACCTACTGAGGACACTGGGCCATCACACTTACCTACTGAGGACACTGGGCCATCACACCTACCTACTGAGGACACTGGGCCATCATACCTACCTACTGAGGACACTGGGCCATCATACCTACCTACTGGGGACACTGGGCCATCACACTTACCTACTGGGGACACTGGGCCATCATACCTACCTACTGAGGACACTGGGCCATCATACCTACCTACTGAGGACACTGGGCCATCACACCTACCTACTGAGGACACTGGGCCATCACACATACCTACTGAGGACACTGGGCCATCACACACATACCTACTGAGGACACTGGGCCATCACACTTACCTATTGGGGACACTGGACCATCACACTTACCTACTGGGGACACTGGACCATCACACCTACCTACTGGGGACACTGGGCCATCATACCTACCTACTGAGGACACTGGGCCATCACACCTACCTACTGAGGACACTGGGCCATCATACCTACCTACTGAGGACACTGGGCCATTACGCCTACCTACTGGAGACACTGGACCACCACACCTACCTACTGAGGACACTGGGCCATCACACCTACCTACTGAGGACACTGGGCCATCACACTTACCTACTGAGGACACTGGGCCATCACACCTACCTACTGGGGACACTGGGCCATCATACCTACCTACTGAGGACACTGGGGCATCACACCTACCTACTGAGGACACTGGGCCATCATACCTACCTACTGAGGACACTGGGCCATCACACCTACCTACTGAGGACACTGGGCCATCACACTTACCTACTGGGGACACTGGGCCATCATACCTACCTACTGAGGACACTGGGCCATCACACCTACCTACTGAGGACACTGGGCCATCATACCTACCTACTGAGGACACTGGGCCATCACACCTACCTACTGGGGACACTGGGCCATCATACCTACCTACTGAGGACACTGGGCCATCACACTTACCTACTGAGGACACTGGGCCATCACACCTACCTACTGAGGACACTGGGCCATCACACTTACCAACTGGGGACACTGGACCATCACACTTACCTACTGGGACACTGGGCCATCACACCTACCTACTGAGGACACTGGGCCATCACACCTACCTATTGGGGACACTGGGCCATCACACCTACCTACTGGGGACACTGGGCCATCACACCTACCTATTGGGGACACTGGGCCATCACACCTACCTATTGGGGACACTGGGCCATCACACCTACCTATTGGGGACACTGGACCATCACACCTACCTACTGGGGACACTGGGCCATCACACCTACCTATTGCCTACCTATTGGGGACACTGGGCCATCACACCTACCTACTGGACCATCACACCTACCTACTGGGGACACTGGGCCATTACACCTACCTATTGGGGACACTGGGCCATCACACCTACCTACTGGGGACACTGGGCCATCACACTTACCTACTGGGGACACTGGGCCATCACACTTACCTACAGGGGACACTGGGCCATCACACCTACCTACTGGGGACACTGGACCATCACACTTACCTACAGGGGACACTGAACTATCACACTTACCTACTGGGGACACTGGGCCATCACACCTACCTACTGGGGACACTGGACCATCACACTTACCTACTGGGGACACTGGGCCATCACACTTACCTACAGGGGACACTGAACTATCACACTTACCTACAGGGGACACTGGACCATCGCACTTACCTACTGGGGACACTGGGCCATCACACCTACCTATTGGGGACACTGGGCCATCACACCTACCTACTGGGGACACTGGACCATCACACTTACCTATTGGGGACACTGGGCCATCACACCTACCTACTGGGGACACTGGGCCATCACACCTACCTACTGGGGACACTGGGCCATCACACTTACCTACAGGGGACACTGGGCCATCACACCTACCTACTGGGGACACTGGGCCATCACACTTACCTACAGGGGACACTGAACTATCACACTTACCTACTGGGGACACTGGGCCATCACACCTACCTACTGGGGACACTGGACCATCACACTTACCTACTGGGGACACTGGGCCATCACACTTACCTACAGGGGACACTGAACTATCACACTTACCTACAGGGGACACTGGACCATCGCACTTACCTACTGGGGACACTGGGCCATCACACCTACCTATTGGGGACACTGGGCCATCACACCTACCTACTGGGGACACTGGACCATCACACTTACCTATTGGGGACACTGGGCCATCACACCTACCTACTGGGGACACTGGGCCATCACACCTACCTACTGGGGACACTGGACCATCACACTTACCTACAGGGGACACTGGGCCATCACACCTACCTACTGGGGACACTGGACCATCACACCTACCTACTGGGGACACTGGACCATCACACTTACCTATTGGGGACACTGGGCCATCACACCTACCTACTGGGGACACTGGGCCATCACACCTACCTACTGGGGACACTGGACCATCACACCTACCTACTGGGGACACTGGGCCATCACACCTACCTATTGGGGACACTGGGCCATCACACCTACCTACTGGGGACACTGGGCCATCACACCTACCTACTGGGGACACTGGGCCATCACACTTACCTACTGGGGACACTGGGCCATCACACCTACCTACTGGGGACACTGGGCCATCACACTTACCTACTGGGGACACTGGGCCATCACACCTACCTACTGGGGACACTGGGTCATCACACTTACCTACTGGAGACTCTGGGCCATCATACTTACCTACTGGGGACACTGGGCCATCACACCTACCTATTGATGACACTGAACCATCACATATACTTATTGGGGATGCTAAACCATCACATCTACCTACTGGGGATACTGGACAGCACACCTATCATTTGGGGTCACTGGACTTTCACATGTACTTATTGGGGACACTGGACCATCCATCACACCTACATACTCGGGATACTGGACCATCACACCTACCTACTGGGGACACTGGACCTTCACACCTTCCTACTGGGGACACTGGGCCATCACACTTACCTACTGGGGACACTGGGCCATCACGCCTACCTATTGGAGACTCTGGGCCATCATACTTACCTATTGGGGACACTGGACCATCACACCTACCTATTGGGGACACTGGACCATCATGCCTACCTACTGGGGACACTTGACCATTACACCTACCTACTGGGGATTCTGGACCATCACACCTTTCTAATGGGGACACTGGACCTTCACACCTACCTATTACACGGGCCAAATGTTTGAAGGACACCCCTCCTTACTGAGTTCCGGTGTCTCCAATGAAGGGTCCTGTAATGCTGCAGCGTACAAAGACATCTTGGACCTCGGTAACAGTTCGGTGAAGGTCTTTGTCTGTTCCAGCATGCCTGTGTATGAAGCCAAGTCTATAAAGACACGGTGTGACCAGCTTGGTGTGGAGGAACTCAAGTCCTTCACAGAGCCCCGACCTCATCCCTACTGAACACTTCTGAGAATTGGAAATGCCGATTGCGAGCCAGGTCTTCTCATCCAACATCAGTCCCTGAAATCACCAATGGGCACGAATTCCCACAGACCTTCAAAATCTCGTGGAAAGCTTTCCCAGAGGAGTGGAGGCCATTGTGGGCCCAAATAGAGGCCAACTCCATAATAATGGCCCTGGTTTCGAAATGAGATGTTAGATAGGCCTGTATAGGTGTGATGGTCGGATGGTCGGGTGTCCCAACACTTTTGGCCATAAAGGGTATTTTTAGAGCTTGGAGGCTCAAAAAGGAACACCCACTTCTCCAGACCGACGCCCACCCATCATGGGATGTTGATATTTGTGTGACTCTTTACCATTTGGTTGTCCTCAGGCACAGAATAACATCAAGTCATTGGAAGGATTGGAGCACCTCGTCAGTCTCACCAGCCTCAATCTAAGAGACAACCAACTGGAGACCCTGGACGGATTCTCGGAGAACATGCGAGCTCTGCAGTACCTGAACCTCCGGTATGAAGATCCATTTCCACTCGGGCGCGATTCCCACAGCCGTCCACGGCATGTACAGAAGGCGTCCTGCCTAATGTATAATGTCCCCTACCCCCTCCTGATACCTATCCTGCCTACCCTATGTAAAAAAAGAACTGTCTACTTACCTTTTTTGGTCTGGTCACATGATCTTGCAGCTCCGGCTTCCCTGTGTCAGAGAGCAGCAGCTGCAGGGGAGAGGAGGGAGCACTCGACAATGGCTGGAAATTCTGGGAGTGGTGACATCGCCTATCGGCTTCCATGTCCCAGCCATTGTGGAGTGCTCCCTCCTCTCCCCTGCAGCTACTGCTTTCTGTCACAGGGAAGCTGGAGCTGCAGGATCATGAGACCGGACCAGAATGGACTGGCAAAAGGTAAGTATAGAGATCCATAGGGTAGGCAGGATAGGTAGCAGGGGGGGGGGGCAGTAAAAAGAGTCTGTCCTCCAGTATAATCCCCACCAGGCCAGTCTGTCCCCCAGTACAGCCCCCCCCCCCCGTCAGTCTATATCCCAAGTCCATCCCCACCAGGCCAGTCTGTCCCCCAGTACAGCCCCCCCCCCCTGTCAGTCTATATCCCAAGTCCATCCCCACCAGGCCAGTCTGTCCCCCAGTACAGCCCCCCCCCCCGTCAGTCTATATCCCAAGTCCATCCCCACCAGGCCAGTCTGTCCCCCAGTGCAGCCCCCCCCCCCCCCCCCCCCGTCAGTCTATATCCCAAGTCCATCCCCACCAGGTCAGTCTGTCCCCAATATAGCCCCCCCAGGTCAGTCTGTGTCTGTACCCTAGTGTATCCCCCTGATCAGTCTGTTCTCCAGTATAATCCCCACCAGGTCAGTCTGTCCCCCAGAACAGCCCCCCCATCAGTCTATACCCCAGTACATCCCCCCAGGTCGGCCTGTCCCCCAGTATAATCCCCACCAGGTCAGTCTGTCCCCCAGTACAACCCCCCCCCCCATTAGTCTATACCTCAGTAAATCCCCCCAGGTCAGTCTGTCCTCCAGTACAGCCCCCCCATTAGTCTATACCTCAGTAAATCCCCCCAGGTCAGTCTGTCCTCCAGTATAATCCCCACCAGGTCAGTCTGTCCCCCAGTACAATCCCCCCCCCAGTCAGTCTGTCCTCCAGTATAATCCTCACCAGGTCAGTCTGTCCTCCAGTATAATCCCCACCAGGTCAGTCTGTCCCCCAGTACAATCCCCCCCCCAGTCAGTCTGTCCTCCAGTATAATCCTCACCAGGTCAGCCTGTCTCCAGTCCAGCCCCCCCAGTCAGTCTCATACCCCCCAGTACATCCCCACGAGGTCAGTCTGTCCTCCAGTACAACCCCCCCCCCCCCCCAGTCAGTCTATACCCCAGTACTTCCCCCCTCAGGTCAGTCTGTCCTCCAGTATAATCCCCACCAGGTCAGCCTGTTCCCAATATAGCCCCCCCCCAGGTCAGTCTGTACCCCAGTACATCCCCCCAGGTCAGTCTGTACCACAGTACATCACCATCAGGCCAGTCTGTAGGCCAGTATATCCCCCCAGGTCAGTCTGTCCTCCAGTATAATCCCCACCAGGCCAGTCTGTACCCCAGTTAAAGCACCCCCCCCCCCCACCAATATAGATAAAAACACTGGAAGCCGATTGGGAGAGGAGGATAGGAGGACTGGTGCTGCAGGGCTGCCACTAATGTGTCCAGGTTTCAGGTTGACTGAAACCCGGACACAGGATCTAAAACCCCCGGGTGAATCCCGGACCAGTGACAGCCCTACACAGAGTTCTGATTAAGATGCAATACATGCGATATGAAATCGGTCATATCGAAGAGTCAATAATCTTTGAAGCTGCGTGCCCATTATGAAGGCTGGGAGCTTACTGAAGGAACATGAAGAAGAAGGGAGGGGTCTATCTAAGGACTAAACCAACTAACCCCAACATACAGGTCATCTAGAATATACCATTTTAACAGACACTAAAATACATGTTGCAGCTACACGGAATTGCCACTAGATGTCACCTTATATAATGAAATCCAATGCAATAGTAATGGATAAACGATAAGGCCCAGATTCACAAATCACGTTACACCGACGTAAGTGCAAATGTGCGCCGGCGTATCTGTGCGGCAGACTCACAAACCAACATACGCCCAAAAACTGGCCACCCTCCCCCGACGTAGCTTACATACCCCGGCGTAGCGCGGGCGCACTTTTCGTCTGGACGCATGTTGCTGCTCCCATTGATTAGGCATTCAAATATGCAAATGAGGGAAATACGCCGATTCACGAACGTACTTGCGCCCGACGCATGCCGCGCTTAAATTGTACGTCCGGCGTAAAGTTATTCCCCATAGATGAGGCGCAACCCGGCAACAGACATGCACCAGAGAACACAGGCCGGCGTATTGGGCGTACGTTACGTTCGCGGCGTACCTGGTGATCCGGCGTAGCTTAGGCAGTTGTGCCGGCATGGTTGTGAGCATGCGCATAATAGTGCAGTTTCATGCATCCCCGTCACGGCGCATGCGCAGTTCGTGATACGCCGGGAGTAAAACACTGCACCACGCTCGGTCTATCATTTGCATGGGGTCACGCCCACTTCCACCTACGCCGGCCTGCCCCCCTTCGAAAAATACGCCACGCCGACGCAGCGTTGGAAGCAATAGTTTGCTGAATACAGTGCTTGCCTCTCCGCGCTGCACCGGCGTTTGCGCTACGGCGGCGTAATGTGCGCCCAACTCTCTGTGAATCTGGGCCATAGCGCCCCAGAAGATTTGAATTCCATGCAGTATATATTGAGCCTCAGCTCCTTCATCCTTCCCCTTTGCAGAGGAAATCTGGTGCCCAGGGTACAAGAAGTGGAGAAGCTAAAAGTTCTGCCCATGCTCCGAGCGTTGGTCCTGAGGGAGAACCCAGTGGAGGAGGAGGACGGTTACCGCCTGGAAACGCTCATCGCTCTGCCCAACCTGGAGAGACTCGATAAAGATTTCTTCGAGGAGGAAGAAAGGGCGGAAGCTGCAGAAACCAGGAAGACCCGACTGGAGGAGGGGCTAAATGTATAACGGGGGGGGGGGGGATTACACCCCCCTCCCCCGGTTCTCTGCTCTGCAGGGGGGCCCTGCCTAAAGCTGTGTAAAGGGGCCCCAAAATTAGCGATGGCCGCCCTGCAAAGGCCCTAATGTTTCATTACCTATCTCTACAATGTATCAATGTATTGTTTCCTGATGTCCTGTGCGGAGGTCGCAGTGTAATGGTGGATACAATGAAACGATACATTGATACATTGTAGAGATAGGAATTCCTATTTAACCCCTTATTCCCCTTAACCTTTATGTTTTGTTTTTTGCCAATTTTTTTATTTTTTTTATTTTTTTATGATTGGTTTTGTTTATTACTAATGTCAGTGTTAGATAACAAGAAAAGGCGCCAAAAATGTCGCGTTTACATTCTTTTATTTCTTTTTTTTTTTTTGTCAATACATTCCATAGAAAAATAAATAATAATAAAAAATAAAAAAAAAAAAAATATTTTTTGAAAAACAGAATTACCAAAAGAAATGTCATTTTTTTTGTCCTTTTTTCCTTTTTTTTTTAAATGTGCGTATTAATTTTTTTAAAGCCTGAGTCCCACCCCCCAAAAAAATGGAACTTCCGCTTTTCCGGGTCCTCCCCCCTCCTCCGGTGTCACATTTGGCACCTTTAAGGGGGAGGGGGGAACAGATACAGGGCCGCCATCACAGGGGTACAGGCAGTACACCTTTAAGGGGCCCGGTGGTCCCCAGATGGCATCCCCCTTTTTATTTTTTTTGTTCGCCAGCACCCACACCCCCCCCCCCCGCCCCCCGGCGCAGTGGTCCCAAAGCCCCCCCGACCTTAATTCGCGGCACAGCACCACCCCCACCCCACGGCTTCTTAATTCATGGCGGCCCACCGCTTCTCAACTTGCAACACCTCCCCCCCACTTTTTAATTTGCACCCCCCCCCCCCCAGTTCTCTGCTCCAGGGGGCCCATGCCTGAAGCTGTGTAAGGGGCCCCAAAATCCCTGAACATATATGTCTAATACGAGTATTTGCTCCCACTTCCCATAATAGATCACCAAAGAATCTGCGGCAATCTATACCATGTCTGCCCCCCCCCCCCACCGCTGTCTCCTGAGAGGCACACAGGTCCCAGAAGACAGCAGGAACCAGTCAGGACGCACAGCTCAACTCGCCCATGCGCAGTAGGGAACCAGGAAGTGAAGCTGTAAGGCTCCACTTCCCGATGACCTTATTAAAGATGGCGACTCCTCCACCCCGGAGCTGAGGGACAGGTCAGGTGAGGACATCGTGGGCACCCTGGACAGGTAAGTGTCCTAACATTAAGTCAGCAGTATGGGGGTACCCATTTTTATTTTATTTTTGATCCCAGCACTGATTTCCTGCAGCCTCTTTCAGCCACTTCCCGTCTTGCACACTTTCACAGGACCCGATCCCTGCTAGTGACGGCAGGGCACTGCGAGACGTGTCAGCCGGGGGCCACTTGTATCCTCAATCAGGGGCACATGTGACACGGTGACAACGTAAAATCACAATTGGGAGACAGTTGTCACCCCATAACAGGAAGTGCCCGAGCTAAGAACCTTCATGGCAGTGTGACAACTCAGAGTGTTACCACATTACGGCCACTAGATGGTGCTGATGATCCAAGGTAATAAATGTAATAAAGTGGTTGTTGTAAAGTCTAAAGAAAAAAAAAAGGTACCCAGCCCTCCCCCATACAAGTTAATGCCATAATGTGCTAGTATGAAAACGGAACCTTCATGGCAGTGTGACAACTCACCCAGCGATTGGGAGACAGGCACAGAGTGCTACCACATTACGGCCACTAGATGGTGCTGACGATCCAAGGTAATAAATGTATCAAAGCTGCAACATAAAGTCTATAAAAATATAGGTGTGATGTGTAGGGGGGAGAGGACTGGGAGGTGAAGAGGGTAGGTGATGGAGAGGGGGGGGGGGGTGTGAAGGGGGGACAGTGATGGGGAAGGGGTTGTGTGATGGGGGAGGGGGGGTCATATGAAGGGGTGAGAGTGATGGGGGGGGGGGGTGATGTGAAGGGGGTTTGTGGTAAGGGGGACTGTGATGTGAAGGGAGTGTGTAATGTAAGGGGAGTAGGTGATGGGGAAGGGGGTGTGTGATGGGGGAGGGGGGGTCATATGAAGGGGTGAGAGTGATGGGGGGGGGGGTGATGTGAAGGGGGTTTGTGGTAAGGGGGACTGTGATGTGAAGGGAGTGTGTAATGTAAGGGGAGTAGGTGATGGGGAAGGGGGTGTGTGATGTGAGGGGGGTAGGTGATAGGGGATGGGTGTGATGTGAAGGGGGTGTGTTGTGAGGGGGGGGGGGTGTTATGTGAGGGGGTAGGTGATGGGGAGATGGGTGTGAAGTGAGGGGGGATGGGTGTGATGTGGAGGGGGTAGGTGATGGGGAAGGGGGTGTGTGATATGAAGGGGGTAGGTGATAGGGGATTGGTGTGATGTCAAGGGGGTGTGTTGTGAGGGGGGGGGGTGTTATGTGAGGGGGTAGGTGATGGGTGAGATGTGGGGGGGGGAGTAGGTGATGGGGAGATGGGTGTAATGTGAGGGGGTAGGTGATGGGGAAGGGGGTGTGTGATATGAAGGGGGTAGGTGATAGGGGATGGGTGTGATGTCAAGGGGGTGTGTTGTGAGGGGGGTAGGTGATGGGGAGGGGGTGTGTGATGTGAGTGAGTGGCAGGTGATGGGGGGGTGTAATGTGAGTGGGGGGGTGATGGGGAGATGGGTGTGATGTGAGGGGGGATGGGTGTGATGTGAAGGGGGTGTGTTGTGAGGGGGGCAGGTGACGGGGGGTGTAATGTGATGGGGGGGGGGGGTGTTATGTGAGGGGGTAGGTGATGGGGAGATGGGTGTGAAGTGAGGGGGGTGTGAAATGTGAGGGGGGTAGGTGATGGGGGGGTGTAATGTGATGGGGGGGTGTGTGTAATGTGAGTGGGGCAGGTGATGGGGGGTGTAATGTGATGGGGGGGTGTAATGTGAGGGGGGTAGGTGATGGGGAGATGGGTGTGATGTGGGGGGGGAGTAGGTGATGGGGAGATGGGTGTAATGTGAGGGGGTAGGTGATGGGGGAGGGGGGGTGATGTGAGGGGGTAGGTGATTGGGGAGGGGGGTGTGTGATGTGATGGGGAGGGTGGTAGGTGATTTGAGGGGGTAATGGGACCATGATGTAAAATTTAAATTATTGGGGACCCTGTTGTAAGGGGGAGGGGGTAAATTGGAAAAGGAAACCTCATGTAAGGGAGACTCGGATGGGGATTGTGATGTAAAAAGGAGTTTAATAGGGACCCCCGAAGTAAGGAAGTTGGGGGGGGGGGCTCTGACGTAAGGAGCATTCTGATGGGGACTCCGATGTAAAAGGGTGTCTAATGGTGACTCTGATGTAAGGGGGGCTCTGATGGGGATTCTGATGTAAAAGGGAAACTAATGGGGACCCTGTTGTAGGGGCACTGCCCAGGCTTCCTACCATTACCGGTGCCCCCTACCACTGCCCGGGCCCCCTACCACTCCCAGTGCCCCCTACCACTCCCAGTGCCCCCTACCATTACCCCTACCACTCCCAGTGCCCCCTACCAGTCCCAGTGTCCCCTACCACTACCCCTACCACTCCCAGTGCCCCCTACCATTCCCAGTGCCCCCTACCACTACCCCTACCACTCCCAGTGCCCCCTACCATTACCCCTACCACTCCCAGTGCCCCCTACCATTACCCCTACCACTCCCAGTGCCCCCTACCAGTCCCAGTGTCCCCTACCACTACCCCTACCACTCCCAGTGTCCCCTACCAGTCCCAGTGCCCCCTACCACTCCCAGTGCCCCCTACCATTCCCAGTGCCCCCTACCACTACCCCTACCACTCCCAGTGCCCCCTACCATTACCCCTACCACTCCCAGTGCCCCCTACCATTACCCCTACCACTCCCAGTGCCCCCTACCAGTCCCAGTGTCCCCTACCACTACCCCTACCACTCCCAGTGTCCCCTACCAGTCCCAGTGCCCCCTACCACTCCCAGTGCCCCCTACCATTCCCAGTGCCCCTACCACTACCCCTACCACTCCCAGTGCCCCCTACCATTACTCCTACCACTCCCAGTGCCCCCTACCAGTCCCAATGTCCCCTACCACTACCCCTACCACTCCCAGTGCCCCCTACCAGTCCCAGTGCCCCCTACCATTACTCGGGCCCCCTACCACTGCCCGGGCCCCCTACCATTATCCGGGCCCCCTACTGAACTGATGTGCCTTGTACAGGGGGACTGGTGATACCTCCTTATCAGCGGCCCTAGGGGGTAGGGATTAGGGGTGGTAAAACTACGACTCTACAGCAGGGGTTTACCACACCCCCCCCTAACTTTACGTATTTACAAGCCCTGAGGGTGCCGCTGCTGAATCCAGCTCGGGGCTCGTTCACAAGTGCAGCCGGCACTGCTCCTCCTCTGAAAAGCAATCCGAGTGTGTTTGACAGGCGGTGAGGAGATGACATGTTGCGGCTCCTGATGTAAACCCCCTCCCCCCGTGAAACGCACGTGATTGTGACACGGAAGCACGGCAATTCGAGGCATAAAGGGGGAGAAGACACAGCGCCCGGGGGTCTCTGACCCCGTCCAGGGATCTATGACTCCGCCCGGGGATCTATGACTCCGCCCGGGGGTCTCTGACCCCGCCCGGGGATCTCTGACTCCGCCCAGGGATCTTTGACTCCTTCCGGGGATCTTTGACTCCCTCCGGGGATCTATGACTTTGTACGGGGATCTCGGACCCCGCCCAGGGATTTCTGACTCCGCCCGGGGGTCTCTGACCCCGCCCGGGGATCTATGACTCCGCCCCGGGGATCTCTGACTCTGCCCGGGGGTCTATGACCCCGCCCAGGGATCTCTGACTCCTCCCACATCACTCAGGTAGATCTCCTCCTCTATAAGGTTGTCATGGATGAGAATCCGGAGATACGGAATGGAAAGATTGTGGATTGGGAGGATTTCCCGGGGGGAGGGGAGGGCTGTGCGGTATCCAGGGGGGGGGGGGGGGGGTGTCACAGACATTTGAATGAGGGTGTCACAGTCTGGGGGGGGGGGGGTTAGGCGCAGCGCGGAGATACGTTTGGGGGATGAAGACGACGGGCCAGATTCAGGTAGATGAGAGTATCTTTCCTCTGGAGTAACGCTTCTCATTTACGTTACTCTGAAGACCCTTTCAGCGCAATTCCTGTAATTCACATAGCAGTTGCGCGTAAACTTGCGCCAGAGTAACGATAATGCGCTGGCGTAACCCGACGCAAGTGGAAGTGGGTGTGATCATATGTAAATGATGGGCGGAGGCCGGCGCAGAGGCTTACGTTCAGCGCATCATCCACGGAGCATGCGCAGTGAGTGCGGCTCCCCTCGCCCCCTTGTGCGCATGCTCACAACTTCCGTCGGCACCACTTCCTGGGAAACGTCAGCGCAATGCGTTCCGCTGGGCGCTTAAAAGCGCTGGCGGAAACGCCATTCCGGCGCAAAAGTAGTTCCGTTTCCCCCCACCCCAGGGAAGATACTTTTGCTCTGTGATGGCTGCTCCCGCTACCCCCAGAGAGAGGAGGAACCTCAATTTTAATACCCAGGAGGTCTCTGTCATTATCTCGGCTATGGAGACGGAGAATGAATTTCTCCATGGCAAAAAAAGCCGCAAGACCAGCCGGGAGAGGAAGCAGGGCATCCTGGAGTCGATTGCTGCCAGGGTCAATGTCCTGGGGTACTCCACCCGGACTGCTGGGGACATACAAAAGAAAATAAATGACCTGCGGCGCAAGGTGAGGGACAAGGTGGCCTCCATCAGGAGGCATGAGAGGGGCACAGGTGGTGGTCCCCCATGTCCTGTCACCCTGACCGCAGAGGAGGAGGTGGTTGCTCGCTGCCTGGAGAGGGAGCAGGTGGAGGGGGTCGCAGGCTATGACTCCGTGGAGGAAGGCACAAGGACAGGTAAGTGTTTTATAATCCCCTATTTGATGTTTTGCATTTGGGGGGTGGGGGGGGGACATGTGCCAAGTGTGTGGGACCACCAACATGTGTCTGCTTTGTGTCATCCACAGATGACGGAGCTGGGCCATCATCTGTCAGCCTGCATTCCACCCCATCCCCCCCACGCCATCATGTGCCCGAGCCACTGGGTGGTGAAGAGGTTGTGGAGGAGGAGAGTGGCCACACCACACCTGCCGAGGTGGTTGTGGAAGATCCTGCTGTGGCAGAGCAGGACTTTTCATTAGTCTTGTCTGTCTCCTCCCCTTCTCCTGGCCCGTCTGTCGTCCCCTCCCCCATCCTTGGAAGCCCCTCAAGGGCGACACCTTCCACCCGAGGACATCCATCTTCGGGCCCCAGGAAGGCGACCCAGAAGACCAGGGGGGTGTCTGATGGTGTCCAGGACCAGTTGGCGAGGGATCACGCCAGACAGACAGAACAAATGGGGGCCATAGCGGACCACTTGCAGAAAGTGTCTGACAGCCTGGGCTCCGTTGCCAACCTCAGCAACGCAGTGCAGGATGTCAGCTCTAACTGCGCTGCAGTGGTCACCACTTTGGGGGAGGTGCAGGGGGATATCCAGCACCTTACTGCAGCCGTCCAGGCCAACACTGCTGCCATCCATGGGAACAGTGCTGCCATCCGGGAGCAGGGGAGGCTGAGTCGGCGGGCCCAGCATTACCAGATGACCCGTCAGCTCCGGATGCAGGCCCAGACGAACACATACCTTGGACGGATAGCCAGGGCCTTGGAGGGCACGCAGGCCACACCTGCCAGGAGTGGCCCACCTGGGGATCAGCCACCTCCAGATGCCCCCCCACCCCCACCCACTCCATCCAGGCAGCTGCGGAGCCAGAGAGGGGCCCCAGAAGAAGCCCCCGGCATCCCCGATGAGGCCTTTTTTTTGTTGCTGGTTTTATATTATTATTTTTGACATACTCAGGTCATGAGTTTATTTTTTTTTTTTTCTCAGGTTATGAGATTATTTTTCTTGTATTGATCAGGATATGATCTTTCTAATTTATTTTTGTACTGCACACGGTCAGGAGTGCAGGGGACAGTGTGAATGGTGTGTGAATGTGAGAGGGTGGCACTCCTGAAAGTAAGGGGTGTCACCCTCGGCCGTGGTGGTGAAGTGAACCCCACGGCTGTATGAATGACGTGTGAAAGGTGTGTGAATGGACAGTGACATCATTGGGGCCTTGACGCTGGCGTTACTGCTCCCAACTCCTACATGCTGGACTTGGGCTAATCCAATGCGATGTGCATGTGGTGTGTGTGATCTAGGGACATCAGTGGTGTACACGCGTGCACTGTCTGTGTAATTAATGTTTTGGGTTAGTGTCCAAAGATGCCTACGGCGAGGACCCTCCTGACTGCTCTTCCATCAGCAGACTGGGTGTCCTCTGGCAGGGGGGGACTGTGTGGGTCGGGGGTCAGGTCATCACGTATGTCAATATGCAGGCCTTTTTTCATAGCAAAGTTATGTAGTATGCAACATGCACCGATGATCTGACACACAAAGGTAGGGGAATACAATAGGGTCCCCCCGGACTTATCCAGGCATCGGAAACGGGACTTCAGGAGCCCAAATGTTTGCTCAACCACTGCACGGGTTTTGATGTGTGCTTCTTTGTATTTTCTCTCTCCTCTGGTTTGGGGGTTCCGGAAAGGAGTCATTAGATGGGGTCCCAATGCATATGCAGAGTCACCTGTAAGGTAAAAGACAGGAGAATGTTAGTCATGCATGTGCGATTTCTGTTGTGCATCACGGGAGGGGATAGTCATGCCTGACTCCCATGTCACTCACCAACCAGCCAGCTGTCCCCATACATGTTCTGGTTAAATTCTGCTGGGATGGGGCTCTGACGGTATATGAAACTGTCATGGCTGGACCCGGGGTGTTTGGCACGGACGTGCCATATGAGGCGTTGGGCATCGGCTATCACCTGTACGTTGATGGAATGCCAATGCTTCCGATTGCGGTATATGTGCTCTGTGGCACTGGGGGGCTGTAGGGCCACATGTGTGCAATCAATGGCCCCCACAGTGCGTGGGAATCTGGCAATGTTGTAGAAATCTGTCATTGCCTTCTGCCGCAGCTCCTCAGTGGTGGGTCTGATGAACTGGTTGGACATGCGTCTGAGGATTGCAGGGACAACCTGGTGCACACATCTGCTCATGGAGGACTGTGACATCCCAGCCACCACTCCACTTGTACGCTGGAATGATCCACTGGCAAGGAAATGGAGTGTTGCCAGGACCTTCACCAGTGGCTGCACTGCTTGTGAGCGGTATGTCTTGCTGGTGATGTCACCCTGCAGGGTTGTGGTTAGTTCAAGTATTGCATCAGGGCTGAATCTGAAGAGGCGATACACCTCCTCATCCCCCATGCCAAAGAGGTTCATACGAGTGCGGTATATCCTCTCACGTGCCCGCCTCCTTCGTACCGGGGGACCCATCAGTAGTTCTAGGACCACGAGTGCCCCTGGCATGTTGGCACACAGAGGTGTTGTCCTTGCAAGTGGGGGTGCTCAGCAAGCTCCTATCGTCGGTAACGCTGCTGTAGCTGCTCTCCTGCTGACCTGTGACCGTCTGGAGTAAAGATAAAGCAGCCTTTTGTAGAAATAACTTTGCGCTGGACGGATCAGATACGCGCGGCGCATGTAGCCAGCGTATGGTGCTAATCCGTTCGTGAATTGGGAAATCTCCCTCATTTGCATATTTGCAGGGGAAATCAATGGGCGCGACTGATGCGCCCAGCGAAAATAAACGCTGACGATACTCTGGCGTCGGAACGTTCCGCCGGTCGCAAATGAGCCGTTATTGGGCGCATCTAGTTTGGTGGGTACGGGCACATAGAAACGTCGGCGCATCAGCACAGTTACGCGGCGCATATCCAAATACTCCAGCGCAAGTGTTCGTGAATCTGGCCCGACGTCTCTCATCTATCTTCCTTTAGCGGCGTACGATCCACATGGAGGAGATGTCAGCACAGACAGGGGAGGGGAGGGGGGAATCATTGAGGGGGGGGGGTGGGGGTGACAATGACGGCGTGCTAAAAATACAGAATCCGTCACCCCGATCCGATGCGCCCCGCCCCCCACCCCCCCCCCCCCCCCCCCCCCCCGGATTATGGGAAGTAGAGGAGTGGAGAAGACAATTCTATTCTCTCTCTCTGGTCTCCTTTTTACTGCAACAGAAAAATGAAAGGAGGAATCTGATTGGTGGAGGCGACAAAAGTGACGCCAAATACGTCCGATACATAATAACCAAATAATATCGTCTTCATCAAATTCTTTCTTACCCGTGGCGGCCGCTGCTCCGAATTTTTTAGAGGTCGCCAACAAACCCATCAAGTGCAGCCGCTGTGCCCCATTATATGCAGCCGCTGTGCCCACATTCAACTTTTTTTATTAGTTTAGGATCAAAAGGAGAGGGATCTGTGATCGGCTGAGATTGGCCCTTTACCCCGATCTGTGATTGGCTGTGATTGGCCCTTTACCCCGGTCTGTGATCACCTGTGATTGGCCGTTTACCCCGACCTGTGATCAGCTATGATTGTCCCTTTTCCCCCAATTTGTGATCGGCCGTGATTGGCTCTTTACCCCGACCTGTGATCAGCTGTGATTGGCCCTTTACCCCGATCTGTGATTAGCTGTGATTGGCCCTTTACCCTGACCTGTGATCAGCTGTGATTGTCCCTTTTCCCCCAATTTGTGATCGGCCGTGATTGGCTCTTTACCCCGACCTGTGATCAGCTGTGATTGGCCCTTTACCCCGATCTGTGATTAGCTGTGATTGGCCCTTTACCCCGATCTGTGATTAGCTGTGATTGGCCCTTTACCCTGACCTGTGATCAGCTGTGATTGGCCCTTTACCTGATCTGTGATCACCTGTGATTGGCCCTTTACCCCGATCTGTGATCAGCTATGATTGGCACTTTACCCCAATTTGTGATCGGCTGTGATTGGCACTTTACCCCGATCTGTGATTAGCTGTGATTGGCCCTTTACCCCGATCTGTGATCACCTGTGATTGGCCCTTTACCCCAATCTGTGATCGGCTGTGATTGGCCCTTTACCCCAATCTGTGATCAGCTGTGATTGGCCCTTTACCCCAATCTGTGATCGGCTGTAATTGGCCCTTTACCCCAATCTGTGATCAGCTGTGATTGGCCCTTTACCCCAATCTGTGATCAGCTGTGATTGGCCCTTTACCCCAATCTGTGATCAGTTGTGATTAGCCCATTACTCCGATCTGTGATTGGCCCTTTACCCCGATCTGTGATTTGCTGTGATTGGCCCTTTACCCCGATCTGTGATCAGCTGTGATTGGCCCTTTACCCCAATTTGTGATCGGCTGTGATTGGCCCTTTACCCCAATCTGTGATCAGCTGTGATTGGCCCTTTACCCCGATCTGTGATTGGCCCTTTACTCCGAACTGTGATCAGCTGTGATTGGCCCTTTACCCTGATATGTGATGGGCTGTGATTGGCCCTTTACCCCGATCTGTGATTGACCCTTTAAGCCAATCTGTGATCAGCTGTGATTGACCCTTTACCCCAATCTGTGATCAGTTGTGATTAGCCCTTTACTCCGAACTGTGATCAGCTGTGATTGGCCCTTTACCCTGATATGTGATGGGCTGTGATTGGCATTTTACCCCAATCTGTGATTGACCCTTTAAGCCAATCTGTGATCAGCTGTGATTGGCCCTTTACCCCATTTTGTGATCGGCTGTGATTGGCCCTTTACCCCAATCTGTGATTGACCCTTTAAGCCAATCTGTGATCAGCTGTGATTGGCCCTTTACCCCATTTTGTGATCGGCTGTGATTGGCCCTTTACCCCTGTAACGGAATGACCCGTGATACTCTGAGACTTTTGAAGGATGCGGTGTACTCCTGTGCCAGCTTCACCAATGACTCTTAGGTCTAGGGTCATCCTATGTCCCTTAGGGTCATAGGATGACAGAGAAATTATATCATAAATTACATGAGATGGGACATTACTGATAACCCCGATCTGTGATCAGCTGTGATTGGCCCTTTACCCTGATCTGTGATCAGCTGTGATTGGCCCTTTACCCCAATCTGTTATCAGCTGTGATTGGCCCTTTACCCGATCTGTGATCACCTGTGATTGGCCCTTTACCCCAATCTGTGATCTGCCCTTTACCCTGATCTGTGATCAGCTGTGATTGTCCCTTTACCCCAATTTGTGATCGGCTGTGATTGGCCCTCTGGGGGAATCTAGGATGGATGGAAAAGGGCCTGGGGGTCCTAGTACATGATAGGCTCAGGTATGGGGGAGGGAGGAGCTCAGGTATAGGGGAGGGAGGAGCTTGGGTATGGGGGAGGGAAGAGCTCTGGGGGAATCTAGGGTGTAAAAGGACCTGGGGGTGCTGGTAGATGATAGGCTCAGGTATGGGGGAGGGAGGAGCTCAGGTACGGGGAGGGAGGAGCTCTGGGGGTATATAGGATTTAAAAGGACCTGGGGGTCCTATTAGATGATCGGCTCAGGAATGGGGAGGGAGGAGCTCTGGGGGGATCTAGGATAGAAAAGGACCTGGGGGTCCTGGTAGATGATAGGCTCAGGTATAGGGGAGGAAGGGGCTCAGGTATGTTGAGGGAGGAGCTCAGCAATGGGGGAAGGAGGAGCTCAGGTATGGGGGAGGGAGGAGCTCAGGTATGGGGAGGGAGGAGCTCAGGTATGGGGGAGGGAGGAGCTGTGGGGGATCTAGGATGGAGAAGGACCTGGGGGTCCTAGTAAATGATAGGCTTAGCAATTGGGGAGGGAGGAGCTCAGGTATGGGGAGGGAGGAGCTCAGGTATGGGGGAGGGAGGAGCTGTGGGGGATCTAGGATGGAGAAGGACCTGGGGGTCCTAGTAAATGATAGGCTCAGCAATGGGGGAGGGAGGAGCTCAGGTATGGGGAGGGAGGAGCTCAGGTATGGGGGAGGGAGGAGCTGTGGGGGATCAAGGATGGAGAAGGACCTGGGGGTCCTAGTAAATGATAGGCTCAGCAATGGGGGAGGGAGGAGCTCAGGTATGGGGGAGGGAGGAGCTCAGGTATGTGGAGGGAGGAGCTCAGATATGGGGGAGGGAGGACCTCTGGGGGGATCTAGGGTGGAAAAGGACCTGGGGGTCCTAGTAGATGAGGCTCAGCAATGCCAAGCTGCTGCTAACAAAGCAAACAGAATATTGGCATTACAAAGGGAACAACTCCAGAGATAAAAGGATAATTCTCCCCTCTACAAGACTCTGGTCCGGCCGCACCTGGAGTATGCCGTCCAGTTCTGGGCACCAGTCCTCAGGAAGGATGTACTGGAAATGGAGAGAGTACAAAGAAGGACGACAAAGCTAATAAAGGGTCTGGAGGAGGAATGGAGAATATTAGTGATGAGGAAAGGTTGGGAGCTCTGAACTATTTCTCTCTGGAGAAGAGACGGGGGAGGGGAGATGATTTCACAAATACCGGACTGGTGACCCCACAATAGGGGGACAAGTTTTCCATGGAAGGGAGTTTAATAATAAGACACGTGGCCACTCATTAACCACTTGCTTACCGGGCACTTAACCCCCCCCCCCTCCTGCCCAGACCAATTGCGCGGTCATGCGACACTGTACACATAGGACATTTTTAGCATTTTCCCCCCACAAATAGAGCTTTCCCTTGGTGGTATTTGATCACCTCTGCGTTTTTTTTGCACTGCTGGGCACTGAGAGGTGGTACTGATAGATGGCACTGAAGGGCACTGGTGGGCACTGAGAATTGGCACTGATAGCTGGCAGTGATGGGCACTGATAGGTGGCAATAATGAGCACTGATAGGTGGCAGTGATGGGCACTGATGGGTGGCAATAATGAGCACTGATGGGTGGCAGTGATGGGCACTGATGGGTGGCAGTGATGAGCACTGATGGGTGGCAGTGATGGGCACTCCAGCACTGGTAAGTGAGACTGATATGCAGCACTGCTAGGTGGCACTGATTGGTACCACTCATGGGCATTGATAGGTGGCACTTTATTGCACTGGTGTTCACTTACAGGTGGCACTGGCAGGCGGTACTGGTGGGCACTAATGAGGCGGATGTGCCTCTTCCTCCTCGGGACTGATGTCCCTCACACAGAAGCTGGTGATCGGCTTTTTTTTCTTCTCACTCTGTCAGCGCGAGGAGAAAAATAAAAACGATTACCGAGTTTTGTTTACATCACGTGATCAGCTGTCATTGGCTCTTGTGGCGGCGAGGATCCAGACAGTGGTGGTGGCGAGGATAAAGATGGTGGTGGTGAGGATTCAGGCGGTGGCAGCGGTAGTGGCGAGGATACAGGCGGTGGCAGTGAGGATACAGGCGGTGGCAGTGAGTATACAGGCGGTGGCAGCGAGTATACAGGCGGTGGCGGCGAGGATACAGGCGGTGGCAGTGGTGGTGGTGAGGATTCAGGTGGTGGCAGTGGTAGTGGCGAGGATACAGGCGGTGGCAGCGCGGATACAGTGGGTGGCAGCGAGGATACAGGTGGTGGCAGCGAGGATACAGGCGGTGGCAGCGAGGATACAGGCGGTGGAGGCGAGGATACAGGCGGTGGCGGCGAGGATACAGGCGGTGGCGGCGAGGATACAGGCGGTGGCGGCGAGGATACAGGCGGTGGCGGCGAGAATACAGGTGGTGGTGGTGAGGATTCAGGCGGTGGCAGCGGTGGCGGCGAGGATACAGGCAGTGGCAGTGATGGTGGTGAGGATTCAGGCGGTGGCAGCGGTAGTGGCGAGGATACAGGCGGTGGTAGCGAGGATACAGGCGGTGGCAGTGAGGATACAGGCGGTGACGGCGAGGATACAGGCGGTGGCAGCAGTGGCGGCGAGAATACAGGCGGTGGCGGCGAGGATACAGGCAGTGGTAGTGGCGAGGATAAAGTTTGTGGTGGTGAGGATTCAGGCGGTGGCAGGAGTGGTGGCGAGGATTAAGGGAGTGGTGGCGAGGATTCAGGCGGTGGCAGTAGCAGCAGTGGCATTGAGGATACAGGTGGTGGCAGCGGTGGCGGTGAGGATACAGGCGGCGATAGCAGCGGCGACGTTGAGGATACAAGCGGTGGTGGTGGCAAGGATTTAGGCGGTGGCAACGAGGATTCAGGCGTTGGCGGCGAGGATCCAATGCGGTGGCCGTGAGGATCCAGGCAGCGGCGGCGAGGATTCAGGCAGTGGCGATGACAGGGGTGAGGATACAGGGAGCAGCGGTGGCAGCGAGGATACATGCAGTGGTAGTGGCAGCGGTGGTGGCGAGGATCCAGTCGGCATTGGCGGTGAGGATCCAGGCGGTGAGGATCCAGGCAGCATTGGCGGCGAGGATCCAGGCGGCGAGGATCCAGGCGGTGAGGATCCAGGTGGCGTTGGCGGCGAGAATCCAGGTGGCATCAACGGCGAGGATCCAGGCGGTGAGGATCCAGGCGGCATTGTGGATGAGGATCCAGGCGGCATTGGCAGTGAGGATCCAGGCGGTGAGGATCCAGTCGGCGTTGGCGGCGAGGATCCAGGTGGCATCGGCGGTGAGGATCCAGGCGGTGAGGATCCAGGCGGTGAGGATCCAGGCGGTGAGGATCCAGTCGGCGTTGGCGGCGAGGATCCAGGTGGCATCGGCGGTGAGGATCCAGGCGGTGAGGATCCAGGCGGTGAGGATCCAGTCGGCGTTGGCGGCGAGGATCCAGGCGGTGAGGATCCAGGCGGTGAGGATCCAGTCGGCGTTGGCGGCGAGGATCCAGGTGGCATCGGCGGTGAGGATCCAGGCGGTGAGGATCCAGGCGGTGAGGATCCAGGCGGTGAGGATCCAGTCGGCGTTGGCGGCGAGGATCCAGGTGGCATCGGCGGTGAGGATCCAGGCGGTGAGGATCCAGGCGGTGAGGATCCAGTCGGCGTTGGCGGCGAGGATCCAGGCGGTGAGGATCCAGGCGGTGAGGATCCAGTCGGCGTTGGCGGCGAGGATCCAGGTGGCATCGGCGGTGAGGATCCAGGCGCCATTGGCGGCGAAGTTCCAGCCGGTGAACTCGGCGTTCTTAGCACACACACAGTTACTTTCTCTCCAGTCCTGCGGATAGATCCAGCCTCCCCCCCCCCCTTTTGTGCTAGAAAGTACAGGAAGAGTGGGGGGAGGGGGAGGAGGAGGGGGAGCGGCGAGGGTGACACTCTGTCACTGTGACCTCTCCCCCTCCCCCTCCCCTCTGCTATTCCCAATTAAAGGGATCCCCCCCCCCAAATCCCAACACTTTTTTGCTTTCCTTTTTTTTTCAGCCTCCATTTTCCTCCTCGGATCGCGTCTTCTCTTTCGCTCGCTCACTTTCGATCGGGAAGAAACGAAGGGAAGGAGAAGAAGAAGAAGAAGGAGGAAAGAGACAGAGTCAGGCAGACGCAGAGAAAGAGAGGAGGTGACCACAGAGGAGGAGGAGCCAGCAGGAAGAGGTGGGGGGGTTGGGAGGGAGTTGGAGAGGAGAAGGAGGAGGAGGGGGGGGGGAGAGGAGGTTAAAAAAATCGTCTTTTGTGGGATTTTCTCTGCACAACGGATAAAAAAAAAAAAAAGGAAAAAAAAAAAGAAAGAAAGAAAAAAAAAGGTTTTTCTGTGGTGGCCGCGGCGTCGCCGGCTGCTCTTCGCTCTCTCCCGATCGTCCTCGGCCTGCGGGGGAATCCTCCAATCGCCATGATCCATCGGGGCTCCGGAGGCGATGTGGGGTCCGGCCCCGGACGGCGAGCCTCTCCGATCGGAATGCTGCAGGTTTGAAGGAGAGGGGGGAGAACGCCGCGGCTCCATTCCCCCCCTTGTCGCCGCCGCCGCCGCTGGGGCGCCCACGTCTCTTTTGTTAGGTGGGTGACGCTGTGTTTTGTTCTGGATCCTTCCTTTGGGGGGTTCTGGGGGGGGGGGGCGGGGGGGTTTACACGCATGTTGTGAAGCCGGAGGGGTTAAAGACGCGCACACTCGCTGTGCACACACCACGGGGCACACGCCATGCATGAGGTCACCGGGACGCATGTATGACACATACAAAGGTTCACACGTAGGTACACACCCCCTCCTGTGAGATCTCTGCACACCCCCCCCCCCCCCCCACCACCACCACCAGCTCACTTCTCCGTCTGGCGCCCACATAGGCAGTAGCGCAGCACACACACGAATCATTCGTTCGCACATCAGCGCGCAGCCCTCGCTCACTCTGCCGCAAGTCGTCTTTGTCACATACACACGTTCAAGGGTCACGGATGTAATTATGAGGTCATCGCCATCTACACCCCTCCATTCCGCCTGCGATCATCCGTCTCGACCAATCAGAATTTAGTATTAATAACCTGTGTGTGTGCGTGTCGTCGCTGTATGTATGGACTCATACAAGGCGACCCTTCGGAGGAGCGACCAATCGGGATTCGACATTGGTGACCTGCTACATGTATGTGTCGTCGCCGTATGAACTCGCACTTCATACGTGCGACAAATCCGAATTCAGCCTTAATAACACGCTACATGTATGTGTCGCCACTGTATGACCTGATACATGGCGACCCTTCGTAGGAGCGTCCAATCAGAATTCAGCATTATTAGCACGCTACACGTATGTGTCGCCGCTGTATGACCTCATACATGGCGATCCATCGTAAGAGCGACCAACCAGAATTCAGCATTAATAGCACACTACACGTATGTGTTGTCGCTGTATGAAGGTGATCCTTCATAAGAACGAGCAACCAAAATTCAGGATTAATAACACGCTACATGTATGTGTCGCCGCTGTATGACCTCATACATGGCGATCCATCGTAACAGTGTCCAACCAGAATTCAGCATTAATAGCACACTACACGTATGTGTTGTCGCTGTATGAAGGTGAACCTTTGTAAGAGCGAACAATCAGAATTCAGCCTTAATAACACGCTACACGTATGTGTCGTCACTGTATGACCTCATACATGGCGATCCATCGTAACAGTGTCCAACCAGAATTCAGCATTAATAGCACACTACACGTATGTGTTGTCGCTGTATGAAGGTGATCCTTCATAAGAACGACCAACCAAAATTCAGGATTAATAACACGCTACATGTATGTGTCGCCGCTGTATGACCTCATACATGGCGATCCTTCGTAGGAGCGTCCAATCAGTATTTTGCAATATTAGCACGCTACACGTATGTGTCATCACTGTATCAACACATCCATGTAATCCTTCATACAAACGACCAATCAGAGTTCAGCATTAATAGCACGCTACACGTATGTGTCGTCACTGTATGACCTCATACATGGCGATCCGTCGTAAGAGCGACCAGAGTTCAGCATTAATTACACGCTACATGTATGTGCCGTCGCTGTATGAAGGTGAACCTTTGTAAGAGCGAACAATCAGAATTCAGCCTTAATAACACGCTACACGTATGTGTCGTCACTGTATGATCTAATACATGGCGATCCTTCATACGAGCGACCAACCAGAATTCAGAATTTATAGACCGCTACATGTATGTGTCGTCGCCGTATGACCTCATACAAGGCGACCCTTCGTAGGAGCGACCAATCAGAATTCAGCCTTAATAGCACGCTACACGTATGTGTCGTCGCCGTATGAACTCGCACATGGCGATCCTTCATCCGAGCGACCGTTCAGAATTCAGCATTCATAGCCCGCCACACGTATGTGTCGTCGCCGTATGAACTCATCCATAATAACAGCCACCAATCAGAACTGATCGCCCCGCAGCGTCGAACTGAAATCCGATTGGGCTGATCGTTCTCGGCACGCTAGCACTGGATGAGCGCGTTTCTGCGCGGCGGTCGGGTCGCCCCGTTGAATTAGAACGCTGTTGGGTCTGGGGGGGGGGGGGGGGTTGTGATGTATCGATGGGAAGCGATGGGGGGAGGGGGGGGGTTTGGGGGGCTTAATGGTTTATATGATGGAGAGCGCTGCACTGTAACGACCAATCAGAACGTGCGTCTCACTGGTCCGGCTGTGTAAAGGGACGGGTGATTGGTTGCCGTGGATGACAGTTCCTTGGCTCGCTGTGCTGTGATTGGTGATGTTATTATTGTTATTATTATTATTGTATCAATATTGTTATCTTTGTATCTTTTTGTTATTATTTGTGTGTAGAATGGAATACAAAGTATCTCTTTATTCTCTCCAATGATGATTAATACACATTCCGGGGCTCATCACACCAACGCCATGCGTTCTCCTTCACCCTTTGCAGACGCACGCGGGTACCCCTAAATGGCGCCCCCATGTGTCCAGCAAACGCACGCAATCTTTGCACCCACCATGGTGGTGCCACGCAATTTAAAAAAAAAATTCACAGACACTTTTTTTTTTACGATCCTTGCACATGGGGCGGCCTGTTCATTTCTATTGGCCTGCCCTATGCGCAAAAAATCGTGCAAACAAAGACGCTGGCGCAATTTATTTTTTTTAAATTGCACACCTACATGTGCAACCAAGCGTTTTATTTTTTATTTTTTTACCTGTTCCCGTGCATCGCCGGTAGAGCAGCCTATTCAGTTCTATTGGGGTGCCCTATGCGCAAAAATCATGCAAACCAAGGGGCTGGCACCATTTTTAGAATCGCGTGGCACCAAAACACACCAAGCGCGTCTCACCTGTTCCCGCGCATCGCGTGTAGAGCAGCCCTTTTCATTTCTATTGGCCCGCCCTATGCGCAAAAATCGTGCAAACATAGACGCTGGCACCATTTTTTGAATCGCGTGGCGCCAAAACACACCAAGCGTGTTTTTCACCTGTTCTCGCGCATCGCCGGTAGAGCAGCCTGTTCATTTCTATTGGCTTGCCCTATGCGCAAAAATCGTGCTAACTTAGACACTGGCAATATTTTTTAAATCACGTGGCGCCAAATTATACCAAGCGTTTTTTTTTTACCAGTTCCCACGAATTCGCGCGTAAGGCAGCTTATTCTTTTCTATGGGATGCCCTATGCGCAAGAATCGTGCAAACAAAGGCGCTGGCACCATTTTTGTAAAAATTGCACACCTACATGCGTTTTTTTTTTCACCTGTTCCCGCGCATCGCCGGTAAAGCAGCCTGTTCAGTTCTATGGGGTGCCCTATGCGCAAAAAAATATGCAAACAAAGACGCTGGCACCATTTTTAAAATCACGCGTTAGCAAAACACACCTACAGCTGCAACCGAGCGTGTCTCACCTGTTCCCGCACATCGCGGGCAGAGCTGCCTGTTCGTTTCTATTGGCCTGTCCTATGCGCAAAAATCGTGCAAACCAAGGCGCTGGCACCATTTTTGGAAAATCTCACGCCATCAAAACACATCTACATGTGCAGCCAAGCGTTTCGGTTTTTTTTTTTTACCTGTTCCCACGCGTCGCGGGTAGAGCAGCCTGTTCATTTCTGTTGGCTTGCCCTATGCGCAAAAATCGTGCAAACAAAGGCGATTTTTTTAAATCGCGCGGTGCCAAAACACACCAATAGTTTTTTCACCTGTTCCCGCGCATCGCGGGTAGGGAAACCTATTAATTTTTATGGGGTGCCCTATGCGCAAAAAAGTCGTGCAAACTTAGACACTGGCACGATTTTTAAAATCACGTGGCGCCAAAATATACTAAGCGTTTTTTTTTACCAGTTCCCGCGCATCGCCGGTAGAGCAGCCTGTTCATTTCTATGGGGTGCCCTATGCGCAAGAATCGTGCAAAGAAAGGCGCTGGCCCCATTTTTTTTATCGCACACCACCAAAACACACCTTCATGTGCAACCAAGCGTTTTTTTTTTTTTATGCACGATCCTTGCGCATAGGACATTCGTTTCTAAGCCCCTGCCCTATGCGCAAGAAATATGCAAACAAAGGCGCTGGCGTGATTTTTTAAATAACGCGGCACCAAGACACACCTACAGGTGCAGACAAGCGTTCCTCACCTGTCCCCGCCCCCGCCCCCGCCCTATTCATTTCTATGGGGTGCCCTACGCAGAAAGAAAAAACTCCCTCTGTGCTGCGGCACCGTGTGGTTTGGCGTGCGCAAAAACGCAGATGTGTGCGCTGTCTTAGTGCATGGCGTTGCCAGTTAAAAAAAAAAAAAAACAATGGCACAGCAACGCATATATGCGGTTCGGCGTGCGCAAATGAATGGCAATCGATTAATGGTGTCTCTCTGCGTTTTGGGAAAGCGTGTGATTTTTTGCGTGCATTCTCAACACGCATAGATATGAACCTAGTTGAACAAGTAACGCACGGGAACGCGCAAAAAAAAAAAGCATGCGCGCTCGGACACGCCTCCTTACACAACGCACGCGCAACTGTGGAACTTTTGCATGCTAAGGAACTAAAAGTCGCAGCGTTTCCAAATCTGATCCACTAATGGCAGCCGCGCATGTAATAATCATATTAATGGCCTCTCTGCGTAGCAGGAAAGTGCGCAATTTTGCGTGCATCCTCGACTCGCGTAGATATGAGCTATTTCTATGGGCGCCCTACGCAGAAAGGAAGTCCCTTTTTAACCCCTCCCCTCCATTTAACTGACAATTGCGCGGTCGTGCGACGCTGCACACAAATTACATCGTATCATTTTTATCCGCACAGATAGAGCTTTGTATTCGATCACCACTGAGCTCTGCCCCCCCATTCACATTGCAGCCCCCCTCAGCTCTGCCCCCCCCATTCACATTGCAGCCCCCCTCAGCTCTGCCCCCTGTTCACATTGCAGCCCCCCTCAGCTCTGCCCCCCATTCACATTGCAGCCCCCCCTCAGCTCTGCCCCCCCATTCACATTGCAGCCCCCCTCAGCTCTGCCCCCTGTTCACATTGCAGCCCCCCTCAGTTCTGCCCCCCATTCACATTGTAGCCCCCCTCAGCTCTGCCCACCGTTCACATTGCAGCCCACCTCAGCTCTGCCCCCCCATTCACATTGCAGCCCCCCTCAGCTCTGCCCCCCATTCACATTGCAGCCCCCCTCAGCTCTGCCCCCCCATTCACATTGCAGCCCCCCTCAGCTCTGCCCCCTGTTCACATTGCAGCCCACCCTCAGCTTCTGCCCCCCATTCACATTGCAGCCCCCCTCAGCTCTGCCCCCCATTCACATTGCAGCCCCCCTCAGCTCTGCCCCCCCATTCACATTGCAGCCCCCCTCAGCTCTGCCCCCTGTTCACATTGCAGCCCCCCTCAGTTCTGCCCCCCATTCACATTGTAGCCCCCCTCAGCTCTGCCCCCCATTCACATTGTAGCCCCCCTCAGCTCTGCCCCCCCATTCACATTGCAGCCCCCCTCAGCTCTGCCCCCTGTTCACATTGCAGCCCCCCTCAGTTCTGCCCCCCATTCACATTGTAGCCCCCCTCAGCTCTGCCCACCGTTCACATTGCAGCCCCCCTCAGCTCTGCCCCCCCATTCACATTGTAGCCCCCCTCAGCTCTGCCCCCGTTCACATTGTAGCCCCCCTCAGCTCTGCCCCCCATTCACGTTGCAGCCCCCTCAGCTCTGCCCCCCATTCACATTGCAGCCCCCTCAGCTCTGCCCCCCCATTCACATTGCAGCCCCCTCAGCTCTGCCCCCCCATTCACATTGCAGCCCCCCTCAGCTCTGCCCCCCATTCACGTTGCAGCCCCCTCAGCTCTGCCCCCCATTCACATTGCAGCCCCCCTACGCTGAGGGATCATGGTAAGGGAGCTCTCACTATGGGAAAGGACCCCCCCAACTCCCCATACATCTCATCTCCATCCTATGACCTATACATTAACCCCTCCCTCTATGTATGACCTATACATTAACTCCTCCCCCTATGTATGACCTATACATTAACCCCTCCCCTCCATGTATGACCTATACATTAACCCCTCCCCTTCCCTCTATGTATGACCTATACATTAACTCCTCCCCCTATGTATGACCTATACATTAACCCCTCCCCTATGTATGACCTGTACATTAACCCCTCCCCCTATGTATGACCTATACATTACCCCTCCCCCCTATACATTAACTCCTCCCCCTATGTATGACCTATACATTAACCCCTCCCCTCCTATACATTACCTATGTATGACCTATACATTAACCCCTCCCCTATGTATGACCTATACATTACCCCTCTATGTATGACCCATTAACCCCTCCCCCTATGTATGACCTATACATTAACCCCCCCTCCCCTATGTATGACCTGTACATTAACCCCTCCCCCCTATACCCCCTCCCCTATGTATGACCTGTACATTAACCCCTCCCCCTATGTATGACCTATACATTATCCCCCTATGTATGACCTATACATTAACCCCTCCCCCTATGTATGACCTATACATTACCCCTCCCCCTATGTATGACCTATACATTACCCCTCCCCCTATGTATGACCTATACATTACCCCTCCCCCTATGTATGACCTATACATTACCCCTCCCCCTCCCCTCTATGTATATTTCATGTATGTAGTGCGCAGCTCTGAGCTCCAAGTTTTAACCCTTTCAATAAAAACCACAACAAACAAGCAGAATAAATCTATAAGAAATGATATAAAAGATATAAACTTCATACAAGTATCTGCAGAGAGTCTGACAGGAAAGAGCCAATCAGCTCTCATTCTAACAAGGAACGTGCTGATAGGAGGAGAGAGCAGAGTGACAGGTAGAGAGGGAGGGAGGGAGGAGGAGCTGTCCAATCACAGGCTGGGGGGGGGGCGGGTCCAGGAAGGGAGTTGAATGCAGCCAGCCATCAGCACTGAGGACACCTGGTGGCAGAAAGAAGGAGTGCGGGGGGTATCTCTGGATTGAGGGTGATTATCGCAGCAAAAGAGGCGGATTTATTATTTGATCATCACTGGAAAAATTTATTCATTTTTAGCTGCAATTCTTCCTTAAAGATGAAGATCCCCCTCCCCCTCCCCACCCTTCCCCCATCGGTACTCCTCCCAAGAGCCCTCAGTCCTGATAAAAGCAGTGGGTGGAGCTATGCAAATGCTAACTGGGTCTCTATGGTTCTCTATGCAATGCAGGCAGATCATGGCTGGTGGGAGGGGCTAGTGGGGGGGCTGTACATAAATTCCTGAAAACATCCCAGCCCCAACCCCCCCCCCCCCTCAGTACTCCTCCCAAGAGCCCTCATTCCTGATGAAAGCAGTGGGCGGGTTCTTGGGAGGAGTTATGGAAATGTCACTGGGTCTCTGTACTTCTCTATGCAATGCAGCCAGATGTTGGCTGGTGGGAGGGGCCAGTGGGGTGGGGGGAGCTGTACAAAGCTTCCTGAATACATCCCAGCCCCCGCCCTCAGTAATCCTCTTGGGAGGAGCTATGCAAATATAAACTGGGTCTCCGTACTTCTCTATGCAATGCAGGCAGATCATGGCCGGTAGGAGGGGCCTGCCTCACTACTCCACTGTGCTCTGGGCACCTCCCCCTCCTGCCCCCACTTTTATGCTCTGTGCTCAGGGCTCCTGCCCCCCCCCCTCTTCTGCTCTGTGCTCGGGGCACCTGCCCCCCCCTGTGCCCTCCCCCCCTTCTGCTCTGTGCTCTGGCTCAGGGCTCCTCAGTGCCACCTCTCATTGCTTATCAGTGCCACCTGCAGTGCTCTTTAGTGCCGCCTATCAGTGCCCATCAATGCTGCCTTATCAGTACCACCTCTCAGTGCTTATCTGTGCTACCTATGAGTGCCCAACAGTGCCACCTACAGTGCTCTTTAGTGCCGCCTATCAGTGCATATCAATGCTGTTTTTATCAGTGCTACCTATTAGTGCCCATCAGTGCCAACTACAGTGCTCTTTAGTGCCACCTATCAAGGCTGCCTCATCAGTGCACCTCTCAGTGCTGACTATAGTGCCCATCATTGCCGCCTATAAGTGCCCTGTAGTGCCACCCCATCAGTGGAGCCTATCAGTGCCGCATATCAGTTCACTTCAGCCGCATCAGTGCCCATCAATGCTGCCTCATCAGTGACACCTATCAGGGCAACCTATTAGTGCCCATCATTGTCGCCTCAATAGTGCCCATGAGGGCAGCCTATCGGTGCCGCATATCAGTTCAGCCTCATCAGTGCTGCCTACCAGGGCCCGTTAGTGCCACCTTATCAGTGCTCGGTATTGAAGGGGGGAGTGTCCGGTATTGAAGGGGGGAGTGTCCGTATTGAAGGGGGAGTGTCTGATATTGAAGGGGGGTGTCCGGTATTGAAGGGGGGGAGTGTCTGGTATTGAAGGGGGTAGTGTCTGGTATTGAAGGGGGAGTGTCCGGTATTGAAGGGGGAGTGTCTGGTATTGAGGGGGAGGTCCGTTATTGAAGGGGGAGTGTCCAGTATTGAACGGGGGAGTGTCCGGTATTGAAGGGGGGAGTGTCCGGTATTGAAGGGGGGTGTCTGGTAGAAGGGGAGTGTCCGGTATTGAAGAGGGGAGTGTCCGGTATTGAAGAGGGGAGTGTCCGGTATTGAAGAGGGGAGTGTCCGGTATTGAAGAGGGGAGTGTCCGGTATTGAAGAGGGGAGTGTCCGGTATTGAAGAGGGGAGTGTCCGGTATTGAAGGGGGGAGTGTCTGGTATTGAAGGGGGGAGTGTCGGTATTGAAGGGGGGAGTGTCTGGTATTGAAGTGTCCGGTGGTATTGAAGGGGGGAGTGTCTGGTATTGAAGGGGGGAGTGTCCGGTATTGAAGAAGGGAAGTGGTGAAGGGGGGGTGTATTGAAGGGGGGAGTGAAGGGGGGAGTCCGGTGGTATTGAAGGGGGGAGTGTCCGGTATTGAAGGGGGGAGTGTCTGGTATTGAAAGGGGGAGTGTCGGTATTGAAGGGGGGAGTGTCCGGTATTGAAGGGGGGGTCCGGTATTGAAGGGGGGAGTGTCCGGTATTGAAGGGGGGAGTGTCCGGTATTGAAGGGGGAGTGTCCGGTATTGAAGGGGGGAGTTGTCCGGTATTGAGGGGGGTGTCCGGTAGAAGGGGGGAGTGTCCGGTATTGAAGGGGGGAGTGTCCGGTATTGAAGGAGGGAGTGTCCGGTGGTATTGAAGGGGGGAGTGTCTGGTATTGAAGGGGGGAGTGTCCGGTATTGAAGGGGGAGTGTCCGGTATTGAGGGGGGAGTGTCCGGTATTGAAGGGGGGAGTGTCCGGTATTGAGGGGGGAGTTGGTATTGAGGGGGGGTGTCTGGTATTGAAAGGGGGAGTGTCTGGTATTGAAAGGGGGAGTGTCGGTATTGAAGGGGGGAGTGTCCGGTATTGAAGGGGGGAGTGTCCGGTATTGAAGGGGGGAGTGTCCGGTATTGAAGGGGGGAGTGTCTGGTATTGAAGGGGGGGAGTGTCCGGTATTGAAGGGGGAAGTGTCTGGTATTGAAGGGGGGGAGTGTCCGGTATTGAAGGGGGGAGTGTCTGGTATTGAAGGGGGGAGTGTCCGGTATTGAAGGGGGGAGTGTCCGGTATTGAAGGGGGAGTGTCTGGTATTGAAGGGGGGAGTGTCTGGTATTGAAGGGGGGAGTGTCCGGTATTGAAGGGGGGAGTGCCCGGTATTGAAGAGGGGAGTGCCCGGTATTGAAGGGGGGAGTGCCCGGTATTGAAGGGGGGAGTGTCCGGTATTGAAGGGGGGAGTGTCCGGTATTGAAGGGGGGAGTGTCCGGTATTGAAGGGGGGAGTGTCCGAAATTGAAGGGGGGAGTGTCCGGTATTGAAGGGGAGGAGTGTCCGGTATTGAAGGGGAGGAGTGTCCGGTATTGAAGGGGAGGAGTGTCCGGTATTGAAGGGGGAGTGTCCGGTATTGAAGGGGGGAGTGTCTGGTATTGAAAGGGGGAGTGTCCGGTAATTGAAGGGGGGAGTGTCCGGTATTGAAGGGGGGAGTGTCCGGTATTGAAGAGGGGAGTGTCCGGTATTGAAGGGGGGAGTGTCCGGTATTGAAGGGGGAAGTGTCCGGTATTGAAGGGGGGAGTGTCCGGTATTGAAGGGGAGGAGTGTCCGGTATTGAAGGGGAGGAGTGTCTGGTATTGAAGGGGGTGTGTCCGGTATTGAAGGGGGGAAGTGTCCGGTATTGAAGGGCAGCGGTGTGGATGGTGGTTGTAAACGGGCGGTGGCGGTGTGGGTGACGGTTGTAGATGGGCGGCTGTGTGGGTGACGGTTGTAGACGGGCGGCGGCGGTGTGGGAGCCGGTTGTAAACAGGCGGTGGCGGTGTGGGTGACGGCGGTGTGGGTGGCGGTTGTAGACGGGCGGCGGTGTGGGTGACGGTTGTAAACGGGCGGTGGCGGTGTGGGTGACGGTTGTAGACGGACGGCGGTGTGGGTGACGGTTGTAGACGGGCGGCGGTGTGGTTGCCGGTTGTAAACGGGCGGCGGCGGTGTGGGTGACGGTTGTAGACGGGCGGCGGTGTGTGGGTTTTGAAGGGGGGTGGCGGTGTGGGGTGACGGTTGTCGGGCGGCGTGGGTGACGGTTGTAAACGGGCGACGGCGGTGTGGGTGACGGTTGTAGCCGGGCGGCGGTGGTGTGGGTGACGGTTGTAGACGGGCGGCGGTGTGGGTGACGGTTGTAGCCGGGCGGCGGTGTGGGTAACGGTTGTAGTTGGGCGGCGGTGTGGGTGACGGCTGTAGACGGGCGGCGGTGTGAGTGACAGTTGTAAACGGGCGGTGGCGGTGTGGGTGACGGTTGTAGCCGGGCGGCAGTGTGGTGACGGTTGTAGCCGGGCGGTGGCGGTGTGGGTGACGGTTGTAGACGGGCGGCAGCGTGGGTGACGGTTGTAGCCGAGCGGCGGTGTGGGTGACGGTTGTAGCCGGGCGGCCGTGTGGGTGATGGTTGTAGACGGGCGGCGGTGTGGGTGGCGGTTGTAGCCGGGCGGCGGTGTGGGTGACGGTTGTAGCCGGGCGGCGGTGTGGGTGACGGTTGTAGACGGGCGGCGGTGTGGGTGACGGTTGTAGCCGGGCGGCGGTGTGGGTGACGGTTGTAGCCGGCGGCGGTGTGGGTGACGGTTGTAGCCGGGCGGCGGTGTGGTTGGCGGTTGTAGCCGGGCGGCGGTGTGGGTGACGGTTGTAGCCGGGGGCGGCGGTGTGGGTGGCGGTTGTAGCCGGGCGGCGGTGTGGGTGACGGCTGTAGACGGGCAGCGGTGTGGGTGACGGTTGTAAACGGGCGGTGGCGGTGTGGGTGACGGTTGTAGCCGGGCGGTGGCGGTGTGGGTGACGGTTGTAGACGGGCGGCGGCGTGGGTGACGGTTGTAGCCGAGCGGCGGTGAGGGTGACGGTTGTAGCCGGGCGGCCGTATGGTGTAGACGGGCGGCGGTGTGGGTGGCGGTTGTAGGGGCGGCGGTGTGGGACGGTTGTAAGGTGGGGTGACGGTTGTAGACGGGCGTCGGTGTGGGTGACGGTTGTAGGGGCGGCGGTGTGGGTGACAGTTGTAGACGGGCGGCGGTGTGGGTGACGGTTGTAGGGGCGGCGAAGTTGTAGAGGGCGGCGGTGTGGGTGGCGTTGTAGATGGGCGGCGGTGTGGGTGGCGGTTGTAGACGGGCGGCGGTGTGGTGACGGTGTATACGGGCGGCGGTGTGGGTGACGGTTGTAAACGGGCGGTGGCGGTGTGGGTGACGGTTGTAGACGGGCGGCGGCGTGGGTGACGGTTGTAGCCGGGCGGCGGTGTGGGTGACGGTTGTAGCCGGGCGGCGGTGTGGGTGACAGTTGTAGTTGGGCGGCGGTGTGGGTGACGGCTGTAGACGGGCGGCGGTGTGGGTGACGATTGTAGCCGGGCGGCAGTGTGGTGACGGTTGTAGCCGGGCGGCGGTGTGGTTGGCGGTTGTAAACGGGCGGCAGCGTGGGTGACGGTTGTAGCCGGGTGACGGTTGTAGCCGGGCGGCGGTGTGGGTGACGGTTGTAGCCGGGCGGCGGTGTGGTTGGGGGTTGTAGCCGGGCGGCGGTGTGGGTGACGGTTGTAGCCGGGCGGCGGTGTGGGTGGCGGTTGTAGCCGGGCGGCGGTGTGGGTGACGGCTGTAGACGGGCGGCGGTGTGGGTGACGGTTGTAGACGGGCGGCAGTGTGGGTGACGGTTGTAGACGGGCGGCGGCGGTGTGGGTGACGGTTGTAGCCGAGCGGCGGTGTGGGTGACGGTTGTAGCCGGGCGGCCGTGTGGGTGATGGTTGTAGACGGGCGGCGGTGTGGGTGGCGGTTGTAGCTGGGCGGCGGTGTGGGTGACGGTTGTAGCGGGCGGCGGTGTAGACGGTTGTAGCCGGGCGGCGGTGTGGGTGACGGTTGTAGCGGGCGGCGGTGTGGTTGGCGGTTGTAATCGGGCGGCGGTGCGGTGTGGGATGGTTGTAGCCGGGCGGCGGTGTGGGTGACGGTTTGTAGCCGGGCGGCGGTGGCGGTGTAGCCGGTGTGGGTGACGGTTGTAGACAGGCGGCGGTGTGGGTGACGGTTGTAGACCGGGCGGCGGTGTGACGGTTGTAGCCGGCGGCGGCGTGGGTGACGGTTGTAGCCAGGCGGCGGTGTGGGTGACAGTTGTAAGTTGGGCGGCGCGGCTGTAGACGGGCGGCGGTGTGGGTGACGATTGCCGGTTGTACGGTTGTAGCCGGGCGGCGGCGGTGTGGTTGGCGGTTGTAAACGGGCGGCAGCGTGGGGTGACGGTGTAGCGGTGACGGTTGTAGCCGGCGGCGGTGTGGGTGACGGTTGTAGCGGGCGGCGGTGTGGTTGGGGTTGTAGCGGGCGGCGGTGTGGGTGGCGGTGTGGGTGACGGTTGTAGACGGGCGGCGGTGTGGGTGACGGTTGTAGACGGGCGGCGGTGTGGGCGACGGTTGAGATGGGCGGCTGTGGTTGGCGGTTGTAGACGGGCGGCGGTGTGAGTGACGGTTGTAGTTGGGCGGCGGTGTGGGTGATGGTTGTAAACGGGCGGTGGCGGTGTGGGTGACGGTTGTAGCCAGCGGCGGTGTGGGTGACGGTTGTAGTTGGGCGGCCGTGTGGGTGATGGTTGTAGACGGGCGGCGGTGTGGGGCGGCGGTGGCGGTTGTAGACTGGGCGGCGGTGTGGGTGATGGTTGTAGCCGGGCGGCGGTGTGGATGATGGTTGTAGCCGGGCGGCGGTGTGGGTGACGGTTGTAGCCGGGCGGCGGTGTGGTTGGCGGTTGTAGCCGGGCGGCGGTGTGGGTGACGGTTGTAGCCGGGCGGCGGCGTGGGTGACGGTTGTAGCCGGGCGGCGGTGTGGGTGACGGTTGTAGCCGGGCGGCGGTGTTGGTGACGGTTGTAGCCGGGCGGCGGTGTGGATGATGGTTGTAGCCGGGCGGCGGTGTGGTTGGCGGTTGTAGCCGGGCGGCGGTGTGGGTGACGGTTGTAGCCGGGCGGCGGTGTTGGTGACGGTTGTAGCCGGGCGGCGGTGTGGGTGACGGTTGTAGCCGGGCGGCGGTGTGGTTGGCGGTTGTAAACGGGCGGCAGCGTGGGTGACGGTTGTAGCCGGGCGGCGGTGTGGGTGACGGTTGTAGCCGGGCGGCGGCGTGGGTGACGGTTGTAGATTTACTCGGCAGGCGACAATAAACAAGAAAGACTTCACTGAGGGATTTTATGGCGATAATAAAACCAGAAACAGACATTTTTTGGAGCCGTAAAACGGAATCGCACCATAAAACGCGGCTGTAAAAACGAAACGACGTTTGTAGAGATGCTCGCGCTGTCGCTCGTTCTGCTCTGCGGAGGGCGCTGTGCACATACTTGGTTTGGGGGGGGATGTTGTTTTATGTCCAGGGCGTTATCTCTCACCGCCAACCATTCCTGTTATCCGGGGGGGGGGGGGGGCAGTGGAGACCCCAGATATGGTATGTGTGCCCCCCCCCGGAGGATCATGGGGGGAGGGGGGAGCATTAGAAGTCAGAACCCCGCTACACATGATTGGTTGCGTTTTCACTTGGATAATCCCATTATAATCTCCCTCGATCCTCGCTGTGTGAATTGCAGAAAACGCACTGCAGTCCCATTGCAATGGTTTCCTATGGATGGATCTGGTTCACATCGGTGCGATTTTTGGAAAGGGTCAGGGATCTTTTTTATATTCCGCAAACCAGATTGCGTTTTGTGTGACTTCAAGGGACCTGCACCAAAAACCTATGACGGTTCTGTTCATGGCAACTCTGATGCGACTTTACATTCTCTGGCACTCAAGTCGCATCCGAGTCGTGCAGGGATCCTGTATGGGCCCGGAGTCGCATGTTAGGGTTAGAATTGAATATTATGATCCCCCCTAAGAGCCGTTTCACACTGACAGCGCGACCGAGTTAGCGGTAAAGGAAAGGGTTAAATGCGCCCGTCAAGCGCTCGCTTTGCAAGGGCGGTGGAGGAGCCGGAGTATACACCCCTCCTCCACCGCGCCAAAGATGCTGCTTGCGGGACTTTTTCTAACATTCCGCCAGCACAGCGCCCCCGTGTGAGAGTACTCGGGGCTTTCACACTGGAGCTGCAGGGGAGGCGTTTTACAAGCGGGGGGCTACTCCAGCATGGGCTACTCACCTGGGCTAGTGCAACGTGGGCTACTCACCTGGGCTACTCCAGTGTGGGCTACTCACCTGGGCTACTCCAGCGCGGGCTACTCACCTGGGCTACTCCAGCGCGGGCTACTCACCTGGGCTACTCCAGTGTGGGCTACTCACCTGGGCTACTCCAGTGTGGGCTACTCACCTGGGCTACTCCAGTGTGGGCTATTCACCTGGGCTACTCCAGCATGGGCTACTCACCTGGGCTACTCCAGTGTGGGCTACTCACCTGGGCTACTCCAGCATGGGCTACTCACCTGGGCTACTCCAGTGTGGGCTACTCACCTGGGCTACTCCAGTGTGACTCACCTAGGCTACTCACCTGGGCTACTCCAGCATGGGCTACTCATCTGGGCTACTTCAGTGTGGGCTATTCACCTGGGCTACTACAGCATGGGCTATTCACCTGGGCTACTCCAGCATGGGCTACTCATCTGGGCTACTCCAGTGTGGACTACTCACCTGGGCTACTCCAGCGCGGGCTACTCACCTGGGCTACTCCAGTGTGGGCTACTCATCGCTACTCCAGGGCTACTCATCTGGTAGCTACTCCAGTGTGGGCTACTCATCTGGTCTTACTCCAGTGTGGGCTACTCACTGGGCTACTCCAGCGCTACTCACCTGGGCTACTCATGTGGGCCTGGGCTACTCCAGCATGCTACTCTCCTGGGCTACTCACCTGGGCTACTCCAGTGTGGGCTACTCACCTGGGCTACTCCAGCGTGGGCTACTCACCTGGGCTACTCCAGTGTGGGCTATTCACCTGGGCTACTCCAGCATGGGCTACTCACCTGGGCTACTCCAGTGTGGGCTACTCATCTGGGCTACTCCAGCATGGGCTACTCACCTGGGCTACTCCAGTGTGGGCTACTCATCTTGGCTACTCCAGTGTGAGCTACTCACCTGGGCTACTCCAGCATGGGCTACTCATCTGGGCTACTTCAGTGTGGGCTATTCACCTGGGCTACTACAGCATGGGCTATTCACCTGGGCTACTCCAGCATGGGCTACTCATCTGGGCTACTCCAGTGTATTCACCTGGACTACTCACATGGGCTATTCACCTGGGCTACTCCAGTGTGGGCTACTCATCTGGGCTACTCCAGTGTGGGCTACTCATCTGGGCTACTCCAGTGTGGGCTACTCATCTGGTCTACTCCAGTGTGGGCTACTCATCTGGGCTACTCCAGCATGGGCTACTCACCTGGGCTACTCCAGTGTGGGCTACTCCAGCATGGGCTACTCCAGCATGGGCTACTCTCCTGGGCTACTCCAGTGTGGGTTTTTCACCTGGGCTACTCCAGCATGGGCTACTCCAGTGTGGGCTATTCACCTGGGCTACTCCAGCATGGGCTACTCACCTGGGCTACTCCAGTGTGGACTACTCACCTGGGCTACTCCAGTACTCCAGTGGGCTACTCATCTGGGCTACTCCAGTGTACTCACCTGGGCTACTCACCTGGGCTACTCCAGTGTGGGCTACTCATCTACTCATCTGGCTCTACTCCAGTGTGGGCTACTCACCTGGGCTACTCCAGCATGGGCTACTCACCTGGGCTACTCCAGTGTACTCACCTGGGCTACTCCAGCATGGGCTACTCCAGCATGGGCTACTCACCTCCTGGGCTACTCCAGTGTGGGCTTTTCACCTGGGCTACTCCAGCATGGGCTACTCCAGTGTGGGCTATTCACCTGGGCTACTCCAGCATGGGCTACTCACCTGGGCTACTCCAGCATGGGCTACTCACCTGGGCTACTTCACTATTCACCTGGGCTACTCCAGCATGGGCTACTCACCTGGCTACTCCAATGCTACTCCAGTGTGGGCTACTCACCTGGGCTACTCCAGTGTGGCTACTCACCTGCTACTCAGTGTGGGCTGGGCTACTCCAGGGCTACTCCACTCCAGTGTGGGCTACTCATCTTGGCTACTCCAGTGTGAGCTACTCACCTGGGCTACTCCAGCATGGGCTACTCATCTGGGCTACTTCAGTGTGGGCTATTCACCTGGGCTACTCCAGCATGGGCTACTCATCTGGGCTACTCCAGTGTGGGCTACTCACCTGGGCTACTCCAGTGTGGGCTACTCATCTGGGCTACTCCAGTGTGGGCTACTCACTCATCCAGTGGGGCTCTACTCCAGTGTGGGCTACTCACCTGGGCTACTCCAGCATGGGCTACTCACCTGGGCTACTCCAGTGTGGGCTACTCCAGCATGGGCTACTCCAGCATGGGCTACTCTCCTGGGCTACTCCAGTGTGGGCTATTCACCTGGGCTACTCCAGCATGGGCTAATCCAGTGTGGGCTATTCACCTGGGCTACTACAGCATGGGCTACTCACCTGGGCTACTCCAGTGTGGGCTATTCACCTGGGCTACTCCAGCATGGGCTACTCACCTGGGCTACTCCAGTGTGGGCTACTCACCTGGGCTACTCCAGTGTGGGCTACTCATCTTGGCTACTCCAGTGTGAGCTACTCACCTGGGCTACTCCAGCATGGGCTACTCATCTGGGCTACTTCAGTGTGGGCTATTCACCTGGGCTACTCCAGCATGGGCTATTCACCTGGGCTACTCCAGCATGGGCTACTCACCTGGGCTACTCCAGCATGGGCTACTCACCTGTGCTACTCCAGCGTGGGCTATTCACCTGGGCTACTCCAGCATGGGCTACTCATCTGAGCTACTCCAGCATGGGCTACTCACCTGGGCTACTCCAGTGTGGGCTACTCACCTGGGCTACTCCAGCATGGGCTACTCACCTGGGCTACTCCAGCATGGGCTACTCACCTGGGCTACTCCAGCATGGGCTACTCACCTGGGCTACTCCAGTGTGGGCTACTCACCTGGGCTACTCCAGTGTGTGCTACTCACCTGGGCTACTCCAGTGTGGGCTACTCACCTGGGCTACTCCAGTGTGGGCTAGTCACCTGGGCTACTCCAGTGTGGGCTACTCATCTTGGGCTACTCCAGTGTGAGCTCACCTGGGCTACTCCAGCATGGGCTACTCATCTGGGCTACTTCCAATGTGGGCTATTCACCTGGGCTACTCCAGCATGGGCTATTCACCTGGGCTACTCCAGCATGGGCTACTCACCTGGGCTACTCCAGCATGGGCTACTCACCTGGGCTACTCCAGTGTGGGCTACTCACTGGGCTACTCCAGTGGGCTACTCACTGGTTTACTCCAGTGTGGGCTACTCCAGCATGGGCTACTCCAGTGTGGGCTACTCACCTGGGCTACTCCAGTGTGGGCTACTCCAGCATGGGCTACTCCAGCATGGGCTACTCCAGTGTGGGCTATTCACCTGGGCTACTCCAGCATGGGCTACTCCAGTGTGGGCTATTCACCTGGGCTACTACAGCATGGGCTACTCACCTGGGCTACTCCAGCATGGGCTACTCATCTGGGCTACTCATCTGGGCTAGTGTGGGCTATTCACCTGGGCTACTCCAGCATGGGCTATTCACCTGGGCTACTCCAGCATGGGCTACTCACCTGGGCTACTCCAGCATGGGCTACTCACCTACCCCCAGTGGGCTACTCCCTGGGCTACTCCAGCGTGGGCTATTCACCTGGGCTACTCCAGCATGGGCTACTCATCTGAGGCTACTCCAGCATGGGCTACTCACCTGGGCTACTCCAGTGTGGCTACTCACCTGCTACTCACCTGGGCTACTCCAGTGGGCATGGGCTACTCACCTGGGCTACACCTCCAGCATGGGCTACTCACCTGGGCTGCTGCAGGCTACTCCCTGGGCTTGTCCAGTGGGCTACTTACCTGGGCTACTCCAGTCACCTGGCTACCCCCAACATGCTACTGGTCCAGTGTGGCTTCTCCAGCTACTCACCTGGGCTACTCCAGTGTGGGCTAGTCACCTGGGCTACTCCAGTGTGGGCTACTCACCTGGGCTACTCCAGTGTGGGCTACTCACCTGGGCTACTCCAGTGTGGGCTACTCACCTGGGCTACTCCAGTGTGGGCTAGTCACCTGGGCTACTCCAGTGTGGGCTACTCACCTGGGCTACTCCAGTGTGGGCTTGTCACCTGGGCTACTCCAGTGTGGGCTACTCACCTGGGCTACTCCAGTGTGTGCTACTCACCTGGGCTACTCCAGTGTGGGCTAGTCACCTGGGCTACTCCAGTGTGGGCTACTCACCTGGGCTAATACTCCAGTGTGGGCTACTCACCTGGGCTACTCCAGTGTGGGCTACTCACCTGGGCTACTCCAGTGTGTGCTACTCACCTGGGCTACTCCAGTGTGGGCTACTCACCTGGGCTACTCCAGTGTGGGCTTGTCACCTGGGCTGCTGCAACGTGGGCTACTCACCTGGGCTTGTCCAGCATGGGCTACTTACCTGGGCTACTCCAGCGTGGGCTAAACACCTTGGCTACCCCCAACATGGGTTTACTCACCTGGTCTACTCCAGCGTAGGCTACCTACCTGGCTTCTCCAGCATGGGCTACTCACCTGGGCTACTCATCTTGGCTACTCCAAAGAGGGCTTCTTCAGAATGGACCACTCACCTGGGCTACTCCAGCGTGGACAATTTTCCTCCGTGATGGGCACTAATAGGCTTGACGCGATTGGCGCGTTGTCAGATTTCGTATCTAGACCCTTGGGTCACCCTAACACAGGAAGCGTCTTATTGGCAGGATCACCTGGTCAAAATAAAGCCTGCAAAGAAAACAAATGCAGCCACCGCATCTCAGGACCAATAATGAATGAGATGCGTTATATTTCAGTTTTTTTGGATTTTAGATTCTCTTTATCTACAATAAGAAGTAGTAAGGACCTTTCTGTGCTGTGTGGCAGAGCTGTGTAAATCTCAGTACTGGATGGACAGAAATACCAAATCCTCTGGCAGCTCCCTCTTTTCTAGAGATTTGAACTGAATAATTGTCCTGAAAATAAAACCTGTTTCTTTCTCTTCTCAGGTGGGTCTTACCTGACCGGATATTGGTCCCCTCCCCCCCCCCCCCATACTCCTTGCGTCCATCACAGCCCGGCCGGTGTGGGGGCGCGGGTCTGTGGGGCAGTTTACGTTGTCTGTCTGATCCCGTGGAAGAAATGGGGCCCCTCCACCCTACAATATGAAAACCCGACAGAACAAAGACTCGGTGAGTCCGCCCCTCCCCTCATCACCCCCCCCCCCCCCCATTCTCCCGCCATACCTTCCATTAGACATGTGCACTGCCAAAAAATGTGTTCCTTCTTGTCTCATTTGGGGTTTTTTTTCCGGATCATCTGAAAATTCGTATGTTTGAAAATCCATAAATTTGAAATCCATGAATTTCGAAAATCCGGAAATTTGGAAATACAATAAAAGGAAAATCCTGAAATCTGGAAATGTGAAAATTCAGAAATTCGAAAATCCACAATTTGGAAAATTTAAAATTTGGAAATTTGGAAATACAATAAAAGGAAACTCCTGAAATCTGGAAATGTGAAAATTCAGAAATTGGAAAATCCATAAATTCGAAAATTCATAAATTCGAAAATTCAGAAATTAGAAAATTCAGAAATTTGAAAATTCAGAAATTTGAAAATCCATAATTTGGAAAATCCAGAAATTCGAAATTTCAGAAATCTGAAAATCCATGAATTCGAAAATCCACAAATTTAAAAAATTCTGACATTTGGAAATTTAAAAATTCAGAAATTCGAAAATCCAGAAATTTGGAAATTTGGAAATACAATAAAAGGAAAATTCTGAAATCTGGAAATTTGAAAATTCAGATATCTGAAAATCCATAAATTCAAAAATCCATAAATTCAAAAATCCATAAATTCGAAAATCCATAAATTCGAAAATTCAGAAATGTGAAAATCCAGAAATCTGAAAATCCATGACTTCGAAAATCCACAGATTTGAAAATTCTGACATTTGGAAATTAGAAAATTTGGAAACTTGGAAAATTCAATAAAAGGAAAATCCTAATATCTGGAAATTTAAAAATTCAGAAATTCGAAA
>JAJQKJ010002060.1:112500-117641 GCA_029574335.1 Rana kukunoris
TGGGGCCCTTTTTCCAATGACTACCACTGTATGGGGCCCTTCTTCCAATGACTACCACTGTATAAGGCCCTTTTTCCAATGACTACCAGTGTAATGGGGCCCTTCTTCCAATGACTACCAGTGTAATGGGGCCCTTTTTCCAATGACTACCACTGTATTGGGGCCCTTCTTCCAATGGCTACCACTGTATGGGGCCCTTCTTCCAATGACTACCAGTGTAATGGGGCCTTCTTCCAATGACTACCAGTGTAATGGGGCCCTTTTTCCAATGACTACCACTGTATGGGGCCCTTCTTCCAATGACTACCAGTGTAATGGGGCCCTTCTTCCAATGACTACCAGTGTAATGGGGCCCTTTTTCCAATGACTACCAGTGTAATGGGCCCTTCTTCCAATGACTACCAGTGTAATGGGGCCCTTTTTCCAATGACTACCACTGTATGGGGCCCTTCTTCCAATGACTACCAGTGTAATGGGGCCCTTCTTCCAATGACTACCAGTGTAATGGGGCCCTTTTTCCAATGACTACCACTGTATGGGGCCCTTCTTCCAATGACTACCACTGTATAGGGCCCTTTTTCCAATGACTACCACTGTATGGGGCCCTTCTTCCAATGACTACCACTGTATGGGGCCCTTCTGTGAGGGGATGATGGAACATCTTCTTAAAGAGTGTGACCATCCCTGCTCTGGGGCCCCCTACTGGCCATGGGGCCCTCGGTCGGTGCCCTAATGGTCAGTCCGCCCCTGGTGGTGACTTGTCCTTTATCGCTCCTAATGAACATTTTTCTTCTCTCTCTCCGCAGTCTCCAGAGGTCCCCGCCCTCCCCCCGATGAAGAGAGTATGGATGGACAGAGCGGTAACGAAGATGGTGGAAGTGACCCGAGGGACATTGACCAGGACAACCGCAGCACGTCTCCGAGCCTCCACAGCGGGGACAGCGAGAGCGACGCATCTTCCATTCCTTCACCGAAATCGTTTCCTTCCCTGTACAGGGGTCCCGGGTCCCCCAAACCTCCTGCTTCACCGGTTCCTAACCCCCCCGTTCTTCCACCCCCGTCCCAAGCTTCTCAAGCACCTCCACAGACTGAACTTCAGACTTCAAGGCCGTACCAGGCCCCTCAACTTCCACAGCTGTATTCCAGCACCGGCGGGATGGTCAAAGCCGGGCCGGCGCCGGCCTCCCAAGCCAAACCTCCACCCACCACCCCTATAGCGGGACTTGGCTCTCCAAGGCCATTGGCTTCTCCGACGGCTCCCTCTACTCTACCTACCAGCACTTCTACCACCACCTCCTACCCCCAATGTCTCTCACAACCTTCCGCCACCCCCTGCCCTACGGCCTCTCAATGCCTCTCCAGGACTTCCATCCCAACCGGCAGAGAAACCCAGCCAGCCGTCCCTTCGTCTTCTTGTACCCTTCGATATCCCCCTTACCCGGGACAATACCCATCTGGATACCCCCACCAGTACCCCGCACAGGGAAAGTATGGACAACCGCAGCCCGGCCCCCATCCTGCTTGGGGACAAGGCGGGCTCAGTTATGGGCGGATAGAAGGAGCTCCCCGCTACCCTCAGCCTCCACCCCAAAATGGACAAGTGGGTGGGGGCAAAACGTTAGTGGGGGATTCAGTAACTCTCATCATGGAAGTACTCGTGCTCCATCCCCCCATAATACCACACCTCCGCACCCAATGCCCACAGCGGGGGCTATTCAGACTCCCAGCCCCAGAGTAGTGTTTTGCACCTACGGCGGGGCAAATGGTGGACAAGGTCAACCTCCTAATCATAATATGAATAACTCCATCATCCTCACATTCTACCAAACCGGGGGCGCTCCCCAACACCACAAAATAACCAGCCACCACCAGGTGGCATGCCTCAACCCAGCCATCACACCCTCATGTCCTTCTGTCCCCTGGTTCCCACCACCAGAGCAGCACTCAGTTGCCAACACCCGGGGCAGGGCCTACTGGAGGCCAATCACCAGCGCCAACCAGTACCTCCACCTTCCATCCCAGTCATCCTCTGCAGGTGGAAATGTAGGCTACTCCCCTCAAGTGGAGCCCCCAAATCCTCAGCCCACTCATAATCTCTATCAGCCTCATCCTCTGCTTCTGCCTGCCATTACCTCCTACGCTCAGGGTACGGCAACTACCCCTACCAAGGCTACAAAGGGCCCCCCTCATCCGCTCCACCCTATAAAAATGCACCCGTGCCGCCCCCTCCCGCCCCCATATAAACCTGGATCTTTTCCAGTCTCCACTCCTCCTCCTCCAGCTCCCGCCCAGAGCTTTAAAGACTCCTCCCTCCAGCTCCTGTCGCTGCTCTCCTCCAGCTCCGCCTCCTGCCCCGCACACCCCGCCAGCGCCAGTTCCCGTGCAGATAAAACAGGAGCCCGCCTGAAGAATGAGAAGGGAGGGCGAAAGCCCAGTTCCTCCTGCCAACAGCCTTCCCCTCCGCCCAAACTTGTGGACCCGCCAAGCCATGCCAGCCAGTCTGCCAGGTAAGTCAAGGCAGCAGGAGGTACATGTGTGGTCTTGTTGGGGGGATTAAATATTTTGCTGTAAATGTTGCCCAATTAATGCTAATTAATGGCTAATTGAGATACATAGCGTCGGGGTGGGCAAGGGCTGGGTAGAAGGGACGGCTGCCCTGGACGCAGCATGTATTGTAAGGATGGGGGGGGCAACACAAGTTCCTTCCAACAAAAGGCTGACAGAGTAGTGGACAGCGGCATCACTACGTCTGTCAGCACTGGAAGCGAGGAGAGTGCGGGGAGGGGGAGGCGCATGCTGTGCTCTCTCTCCCCTTCTCCCTCATAAGCTCGCAGCTTAGCGCTGGAAGCAGCAAGGAGAAAAGGAGAGACGGGAGGGGGTGTGGGCTGTGCTTCTCCCCCCTTCTCCTCATAAGCTCACAACCTAGTGCTGGAAGCGAGGATAGGAGGAGAGAGCCGGGAGGAGGCGCAGGCTGTGCTCTCTCACCCCTTCTCTCGCATAAGCTCGCAGCCCAGCACTGGAAGCAGCAAGGAGAGGAGGAGAGACACTGGGAGGAGGTGCTGCAGGCTGTACTCTCTCCCCTCTACCCTCACAAGCTCTCAGCCCATCGCTGGAAGCAGCAAGGAGAAGAGGAGGAGACCAGAGGAGGTCCAGGCTGTGCTCTCTCGCCCCTCCTCCTCAAAATCTGGAATCACCAGCTGTCTGTGACCAGAAACAGATCGGCTCTTCCTGTCTTTCAGTGCCCTTACACCAGGGGGTCTTACAGTAACCTGGCGGCCCTCCAGCTGTGACAAAACTACAAGTCCCGTCATCCACCTCTGCCTGTGGGAGTCCATGCTTGCACTGTCCAGCCTTGCAATGCGTCATGGGACTTGTAGTCTTGCAACAGCTGGAGGGCCACCAGTTTGAAACCCCCCTGTTTAACCCACTTGATTACCGAGCCTGTTTTTTCAGATTCGCTGTTTACGAGACTAAAACTGTTTTTTTTTTTGCTAGAAAAATTACTTAAAACCCCCAAACAAATATAATATTATATAACATAACACGTAGAGAATATAATGGCAGTCATTGCCAATACTTTTTGTCGCACCGTATTTGCGCCGGTCTTACAAGCGCTTTTTTTTTTTTTTTTTTAAAAAAATACCCCCCATTAAATTAGTCCAAACATTTTGACACCAAAATAAAATTGCCACAATATTTTTCCCTAATCCTCTAACCCCCATAGCCCGTAACCTATACCCCCCCAAAACAAAACCCGATAATTGCCCCCACATGTTGGCCCACCAAAATACCCCCCTGGCCCCCAACCACTTTTTTACACCAAACAAGCAAAACCCACCCCCGAGAGGTTTGAAAACCCACACAATAGAGGGGTTGCCCTCCAGCCAATTACTCGCCCCCCCCCTTACCCCGCTACCCCACCACCCCCCACCCCACCGGGGCACCCCACCCCCACATTATGCGCCCGCCACCCCACCCGTTGCGGCCTAATTCCCCCATTTGCGTATATTCGCTTTCCCCCTGCCCATATTCCCGAATATTCCAACCTACCCCCAACCCCTGCAAAATTCACATTGCTATCTCCGCAAACCCAAAATCCGGCGAATATTTTTTATTTTTTCAATCCCCCCCATCCCCCAGATAACCCCCTAGACGCCCCCCAAAACCAAATACACACCACATCCTGACCCCATTGCCGACCTCCCCCCCGCCCCTTCTCCCCTCCCAATTGCTCAAAAAAAAATAATGCAAAAATATTCCCGGCAACAGCGCGCCATCGCGATTTTATTTTATATTGTAAATTACCATATTCTGAGCCAATCACACTTTGATACAACATTCCGCCTCCCTCAAATAAGCAGCAAAATTTATATTAATAGCCATAATATCAGACAATATTCTGAGCCACTCAGAGTGCTCCATTCCGCATTTCTCGAATATTCGCAATTATTTTTATATTGTAATAGAATATCACATTGCATTCTGAGCAATCAAATTGACGGCCTTCCTCCGGACTATCGCGAATCGACGCACAAAATATGTTATATGTCATATATCAGAATATTTGAGCTCTTAGAAATCGTTCCGCATATTCTCGCAATTAGAATTTTTATTGTAACACAAACATCCTAGGAGCCCAATCAGAGTGTCCTCTCCGCATTTCTCGAATATTCGCATTCCTTGCTTTTTATATTGTAATATATCACAAATATTCGCCGAAACATCGAGTGCTTATTTCCGCAATCTCGATATCGCTTCAATTATTGTTATATTGTAATATATCACAAATATTCTGAGCCAATCAGAGTGCTCCTTCCGCATTTCTCGAATATTCGCAATTATTTTATATGTGTAATATATCACAAATATTCTGAGCCAATCAGAGTGCTCCTTTCCGCATTTCTCGAATATTCGCAATTATTTATATCGCAATTCTTCGCATTCGAGCCAATAGCGAAAATTCGCAATAGCGAAAATTCGCAATATTTTCATTTCCAAAAAATATCACGAATATTCTGAGCCTATCAGATTGCTCCTTCCGAATATTCGCGAATATTCGCAATTTTTTATTCTGCTAACACTAGTCACAAATATTCTGAAAAAAACAAATGTGCTCCTTCTTATTTTTTTTATATTCGTTA